>JACXGJ010000596.1:39676-115763 GCA_016801105.1 Esox niger
ACACACACACACACACACACACACACACACACACACACACACACACACACACACACACACACACACACACAGCAGCTCAGGTTCAAGTCCATCCAATTACCCTTTCAACAAAAACACTCCTGTCTTTCCACACTTTCCTCTGAAATAAAGCATAAAAAAGGCCCAAAAAATTAGTACGGGACCAGTTAACATTTTTGTGAAGCCATTCAGTTGAAAATTCAAACTTGTTGAATTGAATGTTGAATGTTCTCAAGGCTGTTCTGTACTCCCCATGTCTCCCCAGGTGCGTGGCTTCTTTGGCTCACTGTCGGAGGAGACTGGAGCTGGTCTCAGGTGTATCCAGCAGACCTATGAGAGCATTGAGGAGAACATCCGTTGGATGGACCAGCACCTGCCCAGACTACAGGCCTGGCTGGATGTACATGGCCCCAGGCCCAAGCCACGAACCCATGAGGATCTGTAGGACGCTGAATTGCCCTTAAGGAAACAGTCCAGTGCTTCCAGATATTTTACAAAATATTTCCTGTAATTAATTAATGTCTGAAATGGTTTTTCCTTTTGGTAAATAAAAAAGCAGCTTTCCAGTGTAGGGCCTACACTAACAACGAAATGAGAGGGGGCATTTGCCAGTTACTGAAATTACATGTTCAAGTACAGCACTGCTAGATCTTCCTCTATGAGGAATTTTGGAAATGGTCTATGAAGTCTGGGGGTCTTAAATATGTTTTCTTCTGCAAGTAGGCTGTATGTATGGGATGAATCATTATTTCAATATGGGTTAACAGAGTGAAATCTTGCCTAGAAAGTAACTTCATGGGTTAAGTATTTATGGTTTTACTCAGAAGTGAGTGGTCTAAAAAAATTAGTGGGGTTTCTAACACTGGGTATTTTAACATATAGAGCAGTGAAGAATGTGAACCCAAGATCAGCCCAAGTCCCTGACTTAGGCAACAGTTCAAAGTACTCAAATCAGTTTTCTTGAAAAACATCTATTTACAAGTCTGACACGTGAGCCATTTTCTATATGAGAAGTAGAGATGGGGAATACATGGTCTACATCCCTCAAACTCAACCCCAGAGACCTGGGTCACCTGCAGTTAATGATGAGGTAGAACCGAAAGCATCACGATCACCCTGTTTAAGGTTCTCCATTTTTATGTAGCTGTGTTTTCATATTATAATTTGACATCTGAAAATGTTGTATTTTCATGAACAGAATGTCTTGCTGCATTTTTGGCACAGTTTTTTTTTTACTTCCATTTCAGACGATCACCTGCTTTTCACAATTATTTTGTGTGTTTTTAAATTGTGATGGATGTTAATATTATTGATTTTAGTATTTTTTGTACAATGAAAAATAAAATGTGTTCTATTTGCAAACCCTTTTCTAGGATGGGTTTTGCAATGACATACAAAATAAATATTTTTTTGGGTGAAAAAACAACATTTTATTAAAAAGGTTTGGTCAGCGGTTTAAGGAAGATAATGAGCACTAGACAGCCTGTAAAAATTATACTCCATCCAACACCAACCATTCCTGAGGTAAAGTCAGTCCTTTTTCTTCATCAGCCTAGGCAGCTCCACAAAGTCAATTCATACCCATTTGAAGAACACCCAAGGAGCACACTGAAGAAACTGCCGCAGGTACTGGTGGTCTTACAAATGACTCAACATTTGAGTTGTATTGGCACACCTCTTCAGCGCTCACTGCTAAAGGTGTATTCCCGCTGTATTCACTGCTTTGACCCGGAGCGTCTCAGGGGCTGCTTCGGCTGTGGATGCAGGAAGGGCAGCAGTGCAGTGTGTCGTGGATGAACAGGTCACACTCCACACAGAACACGCTGCAACACCATGGACACGTGAACACACTCTTGTCTCTCAGCTCCCCCTGGCAAGCTTCACAGAACCTGAAACGGAGCAGCGCTATTCCTAAATTTCCTCATATTTTTAAAGACATTATTTGCAGTTTAAACATCAGGTTTTCTTCCCTTATTTTATTTAGACTGACTTAGACCTGGGACGCATGGTTGAGGCTAGCAGATAGAAATTAAGACCAGAAGTGTCTTGGCCAGACCCTGCTGTGTTTCAAGATACAGATAAGCAGCTGGTTTTATTGTCTCACCTTTCCCCCTGGTGCAGCTCTAGGGGACTCTCTTGAAAGGCCTCCAGGGGGAACAGGTGATGGAAGGAACGGGCCAGATGAGGAGCGGAGACCAGCGTCAGTCCTGGAGACAACACACGTACACACACAGTGAAAGTACGAATGTGCACTTTGGCCACACCAATTCACGCACCCCTAGGTGTATCACACATACCACAGACTTTACACTCGACCGGCAGCTCTGTGTACTTGGCGTGGCACTGCGGACAGAAGTATCCTCCCAGAGAAAGGCCGGGACCACCGCTGGTGCTGTCCAGGTGGGCCTGGCTGAACGAGGGCTTGGCGTCCTGGTCAGACAGAGAGGCGATGGTGTGCTGGGGGAACCCTGGAAGGAAAGAATATATATGACGGTGTCTGCCGAGACGAGTTGTAGATGGCAAGAAAAACTTACTTTCTCTTTGAAGTTAGTGGACAGTCTCTTTCCAGACATATTTCTTTTTTAAATTATGCAAGGCTTTTTTAAATTAGGAATCAAAGGGAGACAGGTGGTGGAGAAACCGAGGTGAAGTTTGGAGACGTGTCTTGGACCCTGCTCCCCGGCTGGGAGCTGTGCATGTGCACGTAGCTTGGAAGTGGCACCACTCAACCATGGCGTCGTACCTAAATGCACAGATTAGCACCAATTCCCTGAAGGGTTGGGCCAGATCGAGAACACACATGGGTACAGCAATGTTTTATACTTTTACCATTGGTTTTAGCCCATCTATATACTGTACCTCTGTGCTCAACACTGAGCCAGTCTGTGTCATGATTCAATGCTAAGGACTCTGCCAGTCTGTGTCTGTGAATAAATAACCAATCCCTGTGCAGAGGGTTATGCTCAGCGCGTTTGTGTGACGTGTGTAGGTGTTTGTGTATCTGAGACCATATGACTGACCCATTCGTATGAGGGAACACTCGGAGGAGGAGGCGGCAGGAGGAGGCTTCACGTGGAACATCAGCAGCTCCCTGAAGTGGCTCTCGTCCAGGATCACATGGTAGGACCCCCCGGTCTCTCTGGTAAGCACGGTGCAGACACGCACCTCTGCTGACAGGCCGATCACAGACACCCGAATCTTCAGAGCCTTCAGAGTCTGAAAGGCAAGCAAAAAAGCCATAGAAAGAGGTATGAAATGTATTCATAACACATGCAAGTGGCTCTGGTTAGGTGCATCAGCCGAAAAACATTAACTGTGAAGCAGATTCAAATATAGGTCCGGAAATAAGTTTTGTTATTTTGACTATTTAATCAAATGTATTCAAGTGGCAGTTAAATAAAGAATATAGGCTCAAAGCGCAGTCCCTCAAATTTAATTTCAGGGTATTCACATCCAAGTTGAAGAAGGGGTTTAGGAATTACAGCTATAATATGTAGCCCCCACTTTTTCAAGGGACCAAAATTAATTGGACAATTGACTCAAAAGCTGTTTCATGGACAGGTGTGGACTATTCCTTCATTATTTCTTCATCAATTAATCAGCTAAAAGGTCTGGAGTTTATTCCAGGTATGGCATTAACATTTGGAAGCTGTTGCGGGGAACTCATGCGATCAAAAGAACTCTCAATACAAGTGAAACAAGCCATCCTTAAGCTGCAGAAAAAAATACATCCGAGATAACAGGAACATTAGGAGTGGCCAAATCAACAGATTGGTACATTCTGAGAGAGAAAAAGCACTGGTGGGCTCTGAAACACATAAAAAGGCCTGGACATCCACGGAATACAACAGTGGTGGATGATTGTAGGATCCTTTCTATGGTAAAGAAAAACCTCTTCACAACATCCAGCCAAGTGACGAACACTCTCCAGGAGGCATAGAATTATCCATGTTTACCATAAAGAGAAGACTTCACAAGAGCAAATACAGAGTGTTCACCACAAGGTGCAAACCATTCTTTGACAAAAAACACCTACAAAAGCCAGACCAGTTCTGGAAAAGCATTCTTTGGACAGAGAAAACAAAAGATCAACCTGCACCAGAATGCACCAGAGAAGATAACGTATGTAGAAGGCTTGGAATGGCTGATGGGATGCGTACGGAAATTGTGGCATTGATTTAAAATATATGACTGATCATTAAAAAAAACTTTTTAGAATAGTGATCATATGTTGCTATTTATTATCACAGTTGTTTGGCTCCTTTTTACATCGTAATGATAACAGAAATCACTCAAATTGCTTGGGAAACAAAGGAAAACCCACAGGTAACCTCAGGAGAGATACAGGCTGCTCTGGAAAGAGATGGTGTGGTTGTTTCAAGGAGCACAATACAACGATACTTGAACAAAAATGAGCTACATGGTCGAGTTGCCAGAAAGAACACTTTACTGCACCAAGGATACAAAAAAAGCCTGGTTACAACATTCCTGACAACACCTTGACACACTTCAGTCTCTTGGCACACTAATTTGGAGTGACGAGACCAAAATAGAGCTTTATGGTCACAACCATAAGTGTTATGTTTGGAGAGGAGTCAACAAAGCCTATAGTGAACAGAATACCATCCCCACTGTGAAGCATGGTGGTGGCTCACTGATGTTTTTGGGGAGTGTGAGCTCTAAAGGCACATTGAATCTTGTGATAATTGATGGCAAGATGAATGCAGCATGTTATCAGAAAATACTGGCAGACAATTTGCATTATTCTGGACCAAAGCTGCGTATGGGATGCTTTTGGACTTTCTAGTACGACAATGACCCTAAACACAAGGTCAAGTTGACCCTCCAGTGGTTACAGCCGAAAAAGCTGAAGGTTCTGGAGTGGCCATCAGTCTCCTGATCTTAATATCATCAAGCCACTCCAGGAAGATCTCAAATGTGTGGTTCATGCAAGACGACCAAAGACTTTGAATGACCTGGAGGTATTTTGCCAAGACGAATGGACAGCTTTACCAACTGCCAGAATTCAGGACCTCAGACAACTATTACCAAAGACTGAATGCTGGCATTGATGCAAAAGGGGGCAAAACACGGTATTAAGAACAATGGGTATGCAGAAATATATACATTGTTATGATTGTGTCATCCTGTTATGACCTACAGTTGAATGTGAATCCCATAAGAAATAAGACGTGTTTTGCTTGCTCAGTCATATTTTCTTTACAAATGGTACATATACAGTGAGGGGAAAAAGTATTTGATCCCCTGCTGGTTTTGTACGTTTGCCCACTGACAAAGAAATGGTAGGTTTATTTGAACAGTGAGAGACCGAATAACAAAAATAATATCCAGAAGAATGCATGTCAAATAGGTTATACATTTATTTGCATTTCAGCAGGGGATCAAGTACCTTTTCCACCTCACAGTACATTACCAATTCTCCAAAAGGTATACAAACTTTTGAGCACAACCCTACACGCTTGAAAGTGCCCAAATAGAGCGACACTCAGATCCAGCTCGTACCTTCACCAGGTCGTAGATGTTAGCCGGGTCACATGTGGTGAGGCTGCTGAAAATGATCAGAACCTCCTTGCTACTGTGGGCGGGCATGTGCCTGCAGTGTCAAGTAATCAGAATCGCCGTTGTTTTATGCTCAACATACACCTTGAGACATGTAGAATGAATGAATGAATTAGTTAATATTGAACACACACACACGCACACGCACACACAGGTGAGCATACTTGAGTGTCTGCATTGCCAAGTTAAGAGAGTTATACAGGGAGGGCTCTCCTCCACATGTGGAGTCCTTTGCATTCCTTAGAGCAGCGATGTGCTTCTTCGGGTTACCTATGGATACAAGCCATCATTGTCAGCTTAACAGCATTTACACAACAACTGTCAAATGCACTCTGCCCTGGGAACCACTTTCCTTCTACAGCAAGGAAATACACAGACAATTGGTTACAATAAGTCCAAATATTTTAAATTAGATTTTTTTTTTTATTGAATCCTTGTGGAGGACATTGGAAACCTTGCCGAAAGGCTGTCTGGCCTCATCTGATCTCTTACTCCAGGCCTTGTGTGTGATCCTTACCTGCCAAGTCGGTCAGCTTCTCTGCCCTCTTGTTTTTGGTGGTGATAATACCCACCTGAAATAGACCACAAAACAGCATAATGATAATAACGCAGAGTAGAGGACAACACTTTAGTGCTGACAAAGCCAGCTCACTTGAATAAAGACTTGGGACTGAATGATGGAACGAGAGCTTACCTGACTGATAGGGTTCTGGTCAAAATATTCCTCTACGAAATATTCCACCAGCTGGAACGTCAACGAGAGAAAACACAGAAATCAATTAGCATCTCTGTATGTTTCCCACGTTTCTTCTGCGTCCCCCGTCTCCCCTCTTCTTACCTTGAGGGTGGATGTAAGTCTGTTGGGTTTCAGATCCTGGTCTTCCATGGTCCTGGAGGTGTCAATCACCACACAAAGGTGACGCATCTGAAGCGCATAACATTGCACATGACTATCCACTCATTACTGTTACAGTAAATGGAAGAGAAGAAAACTGGTGAGGGTAAGGACTCACCATCCCCAGTCGAACTTGCCCATGACTCTCAAACACTCTGGATGGGATAACACAAGAAGGGAGGCAGTATGAATACGTATGCACACACCAATTATTTACTTGCATATCAAACAGAATTTGTTTTGCGGTGGTAGATTTCTAATTGCCAGAGAGACAAGTCACTTTCACTGTGAGCAACCTAGCGGACTCTGGAAAATACTTGGTCAAACTAGTCATTTGTAAAAATCCTGTGTTTGGCTATACCATTATATACGTGGGAGCGCTCTAAACCAGAGTTGAAAGACAGAAGTTTGAATATATTGTATTTTGAGATACATTAATGCATTAAAGATTTCTGAAGATGTGATGAAAGAATATTGTTTCAGTGTTTATAGAGCTGATCCAGGCATCTTTTGAGAATTCTATTACATTACTTTTAACTGATGCTAAACCAGACTAATTTGTAACCATTAGTCATTAGTTTCAGTTGAGTTCAATCAGATCTCCTCTATACACACACACACACACACACACACACACACACAACACCACATATATAGAGAAATTCCACTATTTGACTTGAGAAGTTAATATTTCAATATATAATGAATCTCTATGGAGATGTTAATACTGAAACATCTGAATCTACATAACAGGCTACATTCCTAAAATTAATGACTCCCCTTGATTTCTGTTAAGGAGGGTCTCTTTTATAAGTACACCACATATAAATAACTTTTACTGTAGCAAATATGAGAAATATTCATATAATGGAATAATGCATCTCCATGGAGTTGTGGATGTTGTCGCACTTAACGCTACATTAAAGGCACAATTCCTATATTACTTAACGAGTACCCATGATTTCTGTCAAGGAAGGTCTCCTTTCTTTCTTTTCAATGTTTTAAGTGTTGCGGCATGGAAGTTGCCATGTAGATGCATTGTGCCTTTCAATTTGAATTTATTCAAAATGCTGCAGTTAAATTGACTCTGTGGTGGACACATAAGAGACCTACATTCACTAAAATCAAGTGGAATTGTTAACTAATTATGGGAATTGAGCCTGAAATGTAGAGTTAAGTGATGGCATCCAAGTCTCCATAGAGATGCACAATACATTGAAATGTACATCTCTCAGAAATGCTGAAGTAAAATAGCTGTTTATGTAGTCTACACATAGAGGGGACATATCTTAAATCAAGTGGATTGGTTAAATAATTATGGGAATTGAGGCTGTAATATACGTACACTGAACAAAATTATGAATGCAAAACGTTTGTATTTGCCTCCATTTATCCAGCCATACATCCCTTTACAGATTAGATCAAACAGCTGGAGGCAAAGCCTTCTCTCATAGAGCTCCACTAATGTGAAATGATTTGGCAATAAAAATAGTGGTGCAGACTCAGTGTAAACATTCAAATGTCTGCTAAAGACTCATCTCTTCAGACTGGTCTATGATTAAGTGTAGTCTGGCCCAGGGTCAGGAAGGCCTAATACTGTCCACCCTTGCTGTCATGCCAGGTGGGCTCTCATCGCCACTGGGATGCCCTCCTTCCAATGCCATTCGGGGCTGAGTCACTGGCTTGTTGTCTTTCTGTTGCGCACTTGTGCAATTGGGCTGTGCTCTGTTGGCAATACTCGGCCCTCATTCCGGATGGTTGCGGTTGGTGCACGTCCCTTTGGTTGATGCTTGGCAGTGTGGGCTGATTAATTTTCTGCCTGTTGAGCCTCCGCCGGATAAGGCCACAGTGTCACTGGACCCCCCTGTCTCAGCCCTAAGGTCTCATGCTGCTATATTATAGTGCTGGGGAGTAGGGTCAGTTCTCCTTCTCCACTATAAATCCTTGTAGATCTAAGGAATGCATTTTTCATGAGCTGAACTCAAAGATCTATGACTTTTTCTATGTACACAAAAGGCCTATTTCTCTCAAATATTGTTCACAAATCTGTCTTAATCTGTGTGAGTGAGCACTTCTCCTTTGCCGAGATAAATGCACCTGTGTTCGTTGTCCATAACACATGCCTGCCCATACCATAACCCCACCGCCACGACAGGCCCCTTGATCCACAACGTTGATATCAGCCAACCGCTCACCCACATGCCGCCATACACATTGTCTGGAATCTGCCCTGTACAGTGGCATGTGGCATTGTAACCCACTCAAGTGGGTTACAATGACAAACTGCAGTCAGGTCAAGACCCCAATGAGGATGACAAGCATGCAGATGAGCTTCCCTGAGACGGTTCCTGACAGTTTGACAGACAGAGAGTCTTTGGCTATTCAAACCAATTGTTGCAGCAGCTGTCCGGGTGGCTGGTCTTTGATGATCTTGGAGGTGAAGATGATGGATCTGGAAGTCCTGGGCTGGTGTGATTACACCTGGTATATGGTTATGAGGCCGGTTGCATGTACTGCCAAATTCTATGAAATGCCTTTTGAGATCAAATTCAAATTTATTTTTCAAATAAATTTGGTGGAGAAATTAACATTCAATTCAACAGCTCTGGTGAACATTCTTGCAGTCAGCATGCCAATTGCACGCTCCCTCAAAACTTGCAACATCTGTGGCATTGTGCTGTGAGATGGAACTGCACATTTTCTAGTGGCCTTTTATTGTGGCCAGCCTAAGGCACACCTGTGCAATACTCATGCTGTCTGATCAGCATATTGATATGCCACCCCTGTGAGGTGGACAGATTGTCTCAGCAAAGGAGAAGTGCTCACTAACACAGATTTAGACAGATTTTTAAACAATATTTGAGAGAAATAAACCTTTTGTGTACATAGAGGAAGTCTTAGATGTTTGAGTTCAGCCTATGATGAATGGGGGCAAAAACAAAAGTGTTGTGTTTATAATTTTGTTCAGTGTAGCTTTGTGTGACAGCATCCAAGTCTCCATAAAAATGTACTATACATTTAAATGCAAATTTGTCAAAAAGTGTACATTAAAAGTTATCTTTATGTTGTTTAGGAACAAAGGAGACCTTAACTGAAATCAAGTGGATTCATTGAATAATTATAGGAATTGTGCCTGCAATGTAGCTTTACATCTCTATAGAGATTCATTAGAAATGTAAATGTTAATTACTCCAAAGTCATACAGTGATGTGTCTTTGTATTTGTTGTGTATATAGAGGACATCTGATTTAACACAAATTAAGTGGAATTATTTATACTTAGAGGTTTAGCATGAAATAAATGTAATGCAATAGAATCCCCAATAGGAAAGGAATTTTCTTCTCAAGAGGTCCGTGTCAGATGTATAAAAACCAAAACAAGTTCTTACTACATCGTATCTTCAGAAATGTGTATTGCATTATTGTATAACGTTTTGGGGCGTAGACTGCTTTCACGAATACTATGGTATAGCCGCGCACACAATTTTTCCGAGACGCTAGTTTGACCGAGTATTTTCAAGAGTCCGCTAGGTTGACACCCGTCCTCGCATCATCGCGCGTGCCCTCACAAACCTTTTCCGTTTGGCCTGGAAAAGGATCTCCTCCACAGTTGCTTTGAGAGAGCCGGACTCGTCCTCCTTGAGGATCTCCCTATTGGGTGGACAGAAAATTGGTGGGAAGTGCTTAACACAAAAACTGAAAACAAGCGCACCCACAATTACCAGATGCGGCATATTCAACATTGTCAAGTTTATATAAATAAGACAGCAATTTATGTACTAGGTTATGCTTTTTTACTCAGAGATCATGTAAAACTTTTGTTAGGGCTGAAGCAGGAACCGTACCATGTCCGCTCGTAGCCCCCCTCCCATCGCTTAGCTCTCTCCGGCTCTTCGTCCATCTTGATTGATTCAAACTCTAAAGGAAATTAAAAAACGTGTGAAGTTTCGCAAACTCTATATCAATATCGCGACGAACAGAAATGTTTGATTGTGTTAAAGACGTAATCACATATTCTCTTGTGTAATATATTTTACCATTCACAGAAAGTACTGTCTACTGCTACTTCAGCGTTACCATATCATACGCTAACAGTGCAAACGTTAAAAGCACAGCCTCGCTAGTATGTCAGCCCAATATGTCCCAACAAATATCGTAATACCTGAAACAAAGACCGGAAAATTTGGCAACCCAATTAATAGTGTCTCAATAACTGCTTTAGTTTCCTATCCGGGTGCAAATTATAAAAATAAAATAGCATTCACATACCTGCTGGAAGCTACAATGTTTGGTGTATCAAAATGATGTGCCCCTGGAAACATGCTCTAGTTGTACAATTGTTCCGATAATGTGTGCGCGCATGAGAAAGAACTGATTTTCAATGAAGTGTGGTTGTATCTTTTAGATTTTATGAAAACTTCAGTTTTTTACGTTCATTGCAGAAATTGGCAACTTCTTTATTGAACATTAAAACAAATGTCAAAAGTACTGAATAAACAACAATTATTGTTAATTAATCTTTTTCAATGTATTATTTACACAATCAAAATCTATTACATATTTAAAACGGGAGCTGTATAATCAGACCTTCCCCCAGAGAATACTCTTGAGGAATCTCTTTAATTGGTCTGAACCACAACGCAAATATATAGAAAAAAAGAAAACACCTGAAAGACTTAGATCACAATTTTCACAAATTGCTAAACCTTTCTAGAAATGTACAAAACAGCAAATACAAGAAAAATTGAGAACATTGTTCATTTGCTTGCTATATAATGTAGATACAACATTTATTTGTAAAACAGATTAAAAAAACTGTTACATTTCATAAGGTATTTTGTTTTCTACAAACAAAATATTTTAGTTTATTCCCTGAGAATCTAAGATTGATAATGTCCCATACATGTTGTCGTTTTTACTCTAGATGGTGAGCAGTTAGTCCTAAATTATAAAATTAGGTAAGTGTTAAAAATTTACATTAGGAGATTTCTCTCCCAAAAAAGTTAGAGATGGAAAAAAGCTACTATATACATTTACATCTTAGAATTTCTTATCCAATTATGGTTTTCATGACTTCCTTCTGCCTGGGATAGATTTTCAGACCCAAAGCCCATTTATGGACACATGGGCGGAGTCTATGCTGGACTGGTGTTAGTTTGTGGTTCACGGTCTGTGGTCATATTCGCTGACCCTTCTTTTGATGTGGGACAGTTTGCCTTTCAGGTACTTGCACCTCTTCTTCTTTATCTGGTAGTCTGTGGTCTGTGGAGAGAAATAGCCGTAAAACCAATTAATACCTAGTTGGTACGATTCAGTAGGTAAAATCAAATAGGTGAATGTGATTGGTCGACTGCGACTCAAAAAGGAAACATGTAGTGAAACGTGCCTTCTTAATGTTCTTCAGCCGTGTGTACTCATCCATAGCATCCTAATTAAAAAGGAGAAACCAGAGAGAATTAGCCTCAGTCATTTGAGGAAGACATCTGAAATGTTGTCTGAAGCTGTGTTAAAGATGCCTCATCAGTTTTATATTGACTCAGAGACAACACATTTGTAAAGAAAATAACCAAAAATAGGACATAATATGATGTAGCATCTCTTAGTGCCTACCAGGAATTGTGGGCTGCCCTCCGGTTGTCTGTCCAGTTCCTTATTCAATTCAGCCAGGCCTTTGTTTATGTCATCCAGCTCAGCCAGCAGCTCTTTGTACTCTTGGTGGTCCCGGTCAAACTCCCTCTTGTAGTCCTGACGTTCTCGCTCATCTAGGATGGCTGGGAACTCACTGAGGAGATGTGGATATAATTCATTTGAGAACCCTATCAATTACACTAACAAAACATTCCTTTCCCCAGTTGTAAAACATTTCTGTCTACTCTATCCCATGTTCATATTAATGCTAAAACAATTTCAAGTAGTTTATGATATTGTTAAAAACATGATACCCAGTTATTTCTAGTTGTGTGTCATAGATTCATTGAATAAGCATGGTTAACTTGCTATAGGATTTGGCTCTACATTTTTCTGGAAAGTTTTTTAATGCGACATTTTACAAAGAAATTAAAAACATGATTTCATATTAATAAGATAGCTATATGTTTTAGGGGACAACATCGTTTGAATCATCAGCTAGCTTTTCAGTAAAACAAATAATTATAATGTACTCAAATAACTAATTCTAGATGCTTAATATTGAAGTGCTAATTTTTCAAGAGGCTTATTTAATGCATTAAAAATTGTTATGTAACATTCTTTCTGAAACCTAAACAGCTTTCCATAATAGTGGACTTCAGCTCTGCATTTCAAAGGACTCTAACTCAGGACCTTTTTTTGGTGAATTTCCTGCCACCGTGGAGAATAATTTTCCTTCTGGCTTGCTTGCATGCTTGATATACTGTATGTAGCTAATGCCTGTAGCCAGGCTATCCTCAGCTGATCCTTCTTGTCCCTGGCCAGATTCAATACCCAGTCTCCTGGATTGCAGTCTGAGTCTCTAACCATTGTGCTATTTATCAAACTGTAATCAGTCAGAGATATTCACTACTCTTGGCTGGCTCGGCTTATGCGGTTGTGCGAGAAGAGAGACTCCTCAAGGTAAGATCAGTGGACTGGTTTTGAACCAATGCTACAACGGAACACATTACACTCCAGCCTATCCTTTACAAACAAGCAACTTCTATTCCACCAGTTGTCTATCTACGCACAGGTCTAAGTTTGCCTCATCCAGATCCTCTCCTACAGATTCGGCTCCGGTATCATAGTCCCTCAGGTTGCTCTTCAGGCCACCCAACGAGCTTGTTATGTCGGAGCTCCTGCAATGGGAACGTACAGACAGTCGTTATGATTGAACACCTCCAATAAACTCCTTTTGAATTGAACCATGAAATCATGTATGATTCATAGGAGTGTGAATAAAGTAAAACCAGAATCTGCATGCTCATATCCAATGTGACTGTGATGCATTTGCAGGACTGAAAGAAAATCTTTCAGAAATGTCAAGGCTGATAAGACACTCTATAATCTTATCTCAGTAGGGAAATACATATAACCAATATCTTAAGAAGTACTCTATGAACTTAGGGGTGCCAGAGTGCAGTTTCTTTCAACATTATCACTTCAGAATCCAAACCAAAATAATGATTACCATGATTCAAGCACAATATTATTCATAGAATCTACCCGTTCTGTGACAGAAATGAGAAACACATGGCAAAATAATGATCTTATGTGGCATGTTTACTGCAGAGTTAGGATGTCACACCACCAGAGGGTGGAAGTCAATGTTCTCCTCTTTATGTAAACATGCCACACATTGCTATGATTTACCTGTTGCAACAATAGTTATAATACAGGCTGGATATTCTTAGGTCTTTAACCTGTCACATTTGCTTCTGCCCAATGTCCTGGGGATGAGGTTACAGTGTCCTAGACAGTCTTTCCTTAGCTGAAATGACTTGAATTGCACTTTTTGTACTTAGGGAATAATCTCTCTGTCACACTGGTGAAACAACAATTTTTGACCTATATGTAATTTAACATCTAATATAACTACAGTGTATTTTGCATAAACTAGGTACTTTATATTAAATCCTTGGTAGTGTTTCATTAGCTAATAAAGCTGAACTACAGTACATACAACTATCTTCAAAAAGAAAAAAATCAAATACAGTAATAGGCTAGTATTTCCTTTTGTTTTTGGCATTTCATTGCTATATTCTCAATACCATATTTTTTGGGGGGCACAAAGCATTTAACTGGTAGCTTGTTACCTATGCCATTTAAAAGTAGCTTAACCAAATGCTGGAAAAAACCTACAAGAAAATTTCCATAGGGCTTTACTTGAACATATGCCCATGATATCACTTAACACAATTTGTTCCTCTCAAGCTAAAAATGTGGATTCAAATTCCTGGCCCTGGTTTAGTTTCTGACACTACTGTGAGCAGATATCCTTACCCAGGTAAATAGATGGGTTTGCTGCTGTAGTCTGGTGGCTGGTCCAGGTAATTCCTCGAACCTCCCAGCTTATTGTTATAGTCATTCACCAGACCATCCGGTACACCAGAAACATTGTTCACCTAGAGAAAACCAGGATCAATTTAGTAGGAAACAGGTCAGAGGTTGAGTTATACAGAGACGGAGGAAAACTAATTACGCACGAGTTTGGTAAAAGAGCAATTTGTTCATGTGGAATGCACACTATGTTTTGTAGGACACCCAAAAGGAGAGTAAGAACATAATCACCAGAAAACATTATGCAAATTCTCATTAGTTCAGGTTAAGCTGACTATCATTAGGTAGATAAATCATAAATAAATTATATAGTACAGTATTAGACACAAACTGATAATTTGTTTTGTATGGGATGATACTAGAACTAGAACTTAAATCTCAATTTTTTAAGGTTGCTTAGAGCTTATCCTCCCACACATTGCCCTCATTTTAAATTTAAACTGTTATTGCTGTAAGGTAAATAATGCTGTTGACTAAGCACTGATCCAGAACCGACCGGCTCATCCACTTTCCCTTCCATCCTTCAGAGCTTAAATACCACAGATGCTATCACAACTAGAAACTGAAGAAAAACTAGCCAATCGCAGTTGCTGAAATGTAAATTTTCACATAACATGTCTGTGCATTTCATTGTAACACAGTTTGAATACAGCAATAAAAACATTACTTTACCTTTTGGAAAAAAACATGAAAACGCCCATCTACCAACCATAGCTAACCACTGTTTGACTAAAAACCTCAGCCTGGTTGTCATTGGTGGTTTATGAACTTGACCTTCAGTATGTGACTTAATGGAGATCAAAACAAGAAATATGTACTGGACTGAGCACATGCACAAACTGCAAATCTGTACGCATGCACCCAATCAAAGTTTATCAATGCTACGTTAACACATTAAAATACACTTGCTCCTCATTCCAATTAATCCATTCTAATGAGCTATTAACATTTTGTATTCTCATTCTTTATCAACTGTCTCAGTTGTATTGTCAAGTGGAACCTGCAATTTTGTTTGAGCCATTTGTTGGTGTATGTATACGGTCTGTACGACTACAACTTTGAACAGTATTGATTTCGCCTATTGTTTGAAGAGACATTACATTTCCTTGTACCACAGCAGAACATTATTTTCCAAAAAAAGATTTCATCATGACATACAGAAACACCAAACAGGGACTAGAGGCTAATTGAGAGGCCACTCCCAGAAACTACACATGAAACTCCCTCCCCATCACAAACAGCCCTCAGGTAAGCCATAGTCACTTTGAAGTAAACAATGTCACTGAACACTGATCCAGACTCAACTGGTTCATCCACTTCCTGCTCCATCCTTCATAGTTCAAATACCACGGAGGCTATCCCAACTGTTCGTTTAGTCGACAGTTGTGATAGAATGGGGCATTATACTTGTCTTGTAAGCATGTCAGTAAACCAATTATCAATATTATGCATTTGAATTGCAAAATATATTCATTATTAAAAACAAAAATGCCTTTACAGTACAGGCCTAGCAGAGCGTCACCATAATAGAAACATAGCATTTGGTGAGGTCAATGGAAAACTATTCTTTGATACAAAGCCACAAAACTGTGACACTGAATTGGTAACATAAAAAGGCAACCTACATTGAAACTGAAATTGTTAAAGTGCCATGTTATATAAACCTGAAATCACAGAAAGGACAATCTTGGGTATTTGGTTTTGTATCAGCTGGACTAGAAAAGCAGAAAGTAACACTAGATCAATATGAAAGCCAGTCACTACCGGAAATATTTGCAAACCATGCTCTATTAAATAACCTAGTTTGAATGAAACAAAAACTGATTGAGAACTGCCAAATCCTGCCAATGGCTAATGGGTAGTGACTGTTTGACCAAAAACCTCCAACTGGTCAATTTGCCACATGTGAACCTAAACAGAATTTAAAAAAATTTAATCCCAGGTTGTATCTTTATGAAATGTTGAATCTATTGACTGCTATTTTTCAGGATACATTAAAAAGTAATTATTTACCATTGATTACCATAATTATAAATGAAATGAGTAGTGTATTGGAAAGCCACTCCCAGAAACTAGAAAGATCAGCTACTATGATCCTGCTCTTGACACATCAAATGCCTATCCCCTTCATCTACTCTAACGCACCCACACATCCGAGGACCGGTAATGGCCCGATAATGTCACCAGTGTTGTCAAGAGGGCACAACAGTAACTACTCTTTGAAGGCATAAAAAAATGGCATACCACCCTGGGTCTTCTCCAAATACTCACTGTTCAAAGTAAGTGGCTAAAAATGAAAAACTAACTGGATCTGATTTTCCATAGCCTTTCCAACAATACATTTTTCAAAACACTGCTCACTCCTCTCTACACCCTGGTGCTGCAACCCTTCGAAGTCTCCTCTGGCAAGCCAACCCATGGGGTATACCTGGGAAGTGTCCATCTGCTGTCAGCAAGGCAGAGAAAATCTCTTGACCCTTTAACCATAACAGAGATTTGAAATACCTCCTAAAAATGCTCCTACAGCAGCTCACTTCATCAGACAGTGTTCATAATCATTGTGTATGGTTCATAGAGATGGTGCCATAGGGCTGCCCATTTTCTTCAAATTTAAATCATAACCTACAAATAAATAAACATTCAGTACACAGCTTATGGTATGTGTGAATATGCAGAACAATATTTTGTTTCAATACTTGGCACCTATAACAATACCACATTTTTAACTGTTTATATCCTCTTGAATTGTTGTTGCACTTGGTAAAGACACAAAGGTTCTCTGCATCTTTTTAAGTATCTACGTTTCTAAGTAATTAGTCTTAGTATAGGTTAGTCTTAGTTCTTGTTCCATATTAAACAGAAGATGTGTTATTTTAATAGTAAAAACATTGTATGGCTAAGGCCCACTGACTTCAATAGAAACATACAACTTGAGGAGTTGCAAGTCTAGCGTCTCTTCTCTACACTTTATAGACCAGACCTGGGCTCCTCAGAAGAAACCACTTAAAAGATGAGAATGTTTGGCAACATGTGAAGTAAATAATTTAACATCTATTAAATTAATTGTTATTTTTACTATTTATCACTTCAGCATTAATCAAATGGGAACCTACCAGCCAAATTAATTGTGATGTGGTCTGCCATGTGCATCGTATACATTTGACCATTTAAGGATTGAAACTTGAAACCTGTGGTAAAACCTGTGCGTCTACTGTGATTGTCTATGAAAATAAACTCTGTACATGTACAAGCACAATACACATTGTACTGATTTTGTCGGTTAATAAGCCAAGAATCTTTGTCACATTCTCTGTAGTTCTACCAGTGCACAAACCTCTGGTATGTATTCAAATATGTAACCTCTTACACAATTCAACCTTTGTTCTTTTAGTTGTGCATGATTGTAATGACAACATGTTATTGTTTTAGTAAAACAAATGTCAATTGTAGTTTAATCAGTTGCTGATAATTTGTATTACTTTTTTAATTGAAAATGTCTGTACTGGTTTTGGAAAATGTAAGTACATATTAAAGTACTAGTCTGAAATCTCATTGATGGACCCCAGGAACAATGAACCGTTCCATTGTACCAGCTAAACAACAAACACATTTTCAGACACTTTCCGATGGTCATAGACACACACACTCTCTAGATTCTCTATTGACACTTACCCACTCTCCAATGGTGTGTGTTCGCAGGCCATCGCTAATGAGCTTGACATCCTCCCAGAGTATTCTGTCTGGTCCCCATCGTTGAATCTTTTTACGGGTCTTTACCGCAAATACCAGTAGAATGATCAGACCCACAAAAACTAGGAAACCCATGACCATAGCTAAAGCCTGGAAGGGAGAGGGAAGGAAAGAGAGTCAATATAAGAGTCAGTATAGTATATTGGAAGAAATTAGTTTTGAGTTGCGTACAGCATGACATAACTGAGTGACGATACAAATACACGTCAATACCTCATTTCTGATTATATGCTCTTGACCATTTGTAATACTCTTCTTTGTGCTAATTTTCTGTTTTTATTTATCTTTTAAAATCTTATGGCAATTTGTTTCCAGCATCTTTTTTCAATGACTGATCAAAACTTGTTTTCTTAGGGATCTCTGTGTTGATCACTATTCAGTTGACACGTTTGGTGAGCAATGTTTGGAACATCAAATTTCATTGGGTGGTTGGCCTTCTGTATCATATGGATAATACCATTAAAACCTTAAACTGAAGGTTTAAACTGAATGATGTGCTATAGCGTTATTTGTATAGGATCTCCTAAGGTACTGGAAAAATAGAGATATATAGTTAGAATTAGTAGTCTAACATGAGGTATTAGTATTAATTGTAAAGCTTGGTTTAGCACTGTACCTCCTGAGGTTCCACCACACAGTAGTGGTAAAGGTATTGGTTGATGAAGATGCCCTGGGCCGCCTGATTCTGGTTCTGGTACTGGGCACACAGCTGTATGATCGAGTTGTAGTTAACTGACCCAGATGACTGGGCCATGGGGTTCACTGCCACCATGTACACTATAGTAGCAATGATCATCAACAATGCCAAGATGGCTGACAGGATGATGACCGCCAGGTAGAACTTGGGTGAGCGGGCCGTACTCTGCTTTGACACCACCAACACGAAGATAATGAGCACGACGATGAATGTGATGGCCGCTAAGGCAAGCATGAAGCCTTTCCCTGCCTCTGGGCTGGTCTGGGTACCGTACGACGAGCCCATGCCCATGCCACCGTAAGAGCTGCTACCGTATGAACCACCAACGCCCATGCCAGTGCCCACTCCGATGCCTCCTCCCATTCCCATCATGTCCATATCGTAGTCCCAGGCCAGCGTGGACGCCACACAGGCAAAGATCGCCACACATAGAATGATGATGATAATGGAAATAATCTTCATCACCCCAGGAGGAGAGGTCCAGCGGTAGAAGTGGAGGATCTCCTCATCAGGATAATAGGAGTGGGCCGGGTTGGAGACGCGATGGAGATGACTGTGCCGTGGTTCATGGCTAAAAAAGTGATGGATAGAGAAGAGATGGAGATAGGTGGGGAGAGAAAAGGAGGGATGAGGAAAGTGAAAGGGTATACAACAATGTTAGCTTTCAGACTTGACAACAGGACATCTGTAGGATGAGGTGGCTGGGCATAGTCAACTGATCCCAATTTGCCCTGATCCACATTGTTGTCAGATCTAAATGGTCTGGATAGGTGAAAATAATTTTAGTGGTAGAGCTTGAATCACGCTTCTGTTAATCAACAAACCCTGAAATCAGAAGGGATGAGGTACAGCATTTGAGGTGGGATCAGTAGAACGTGCTGGAGGACTTACCGTCGGCTGCCTGGGTGGTAGGGGTAGGAAGGGGGTTTCTGTTTATCATATGACGGCATGCTGATGTCTTACTCCTGACTTTACCCACTTGCTGCTACTCTCTGTCAGAGTAAACGACAAAAACATATTCACATTTTCAAGACCTTCATACATGGACATAACACTTTTTTCTTAGAACAGTCTGCCTCTCGCCTCAGAGTTTTCCTCATGCCTTGTTTTAAAATGACGCTGTACACTTGAGGTCTGACAAACCAGGAATTCCGAACAGAGAAGGTTTTTCCTTTTCACTGATGCCTTTTTGGCCCTGAATTTCATAAAATAATATAAGGCTTGCCAGCCACAGTGTTAAAACCTGTCATCACAGTTCTGTTTTATTTCAGTGAGAAAGAAGCAGGTTGAGCGGTGCCAATTGCTGCAAAAGCTTATGTCAATCAAGACTGAAACGTTGAAGTACAACCTTGCTATGAAAACCAATGTCATTTCAATCATGTTCTCCAGTTTTTACAAATGGTGCAAATAATAACAAATAAAACAAACAGAGTAATTAAAAATGTCAACGGGTTGGGTTAGATTAGGATACTTTTTAAATACCATGGCATGTCAAGTAAAATACCTTCGCGTGACAAGAGTGGTACGCTTACCCTAGGTTGAAGATCCCTCAATTTAAACTATTCTCTTAAAGAGAATAGCTCAAAAGGCTAGCTGGATGCTTTTAAAACATTTGTTTACTCGTACATAAAACATGTTGGTATTAAAAATACGATTAAATGTAGTTATGTAGATATTTTTATGTGGTGTTCGATTCTCGTCAGAAAAGCACACACATCGTGGAGAAATAGCCTAATGTTTCCAATTTAATTGCTAATATTTTACAAATTATATTGGGTCAAAATACATCTAAACTCGAAATATTATTTTTAAAGTCTTCGGCTTTGTTGTAATATACAGTACACTAAGCTATTAACTTATATTGTAAGATACCGAGGCTAAAACGGTACAGTCCATATCTAAAATCCAAAGGGATTTGTTAAACAGGAGCTGAAATTAATATAATTTGTTAAACAGGAGCTGAAATTAATATAATTTAGGTTAAAACATACGTTATCAAAATCAAACAAAAAACTCACCTGTTGCACGGAGAACCGCAGTTCCTTTGATAACACACTTTTGTCGATGACGGCTGAAGCTCCTAAAATGGAACACACCTATGCGCGTAACCGTTCAATTGCCAGTCGCTCACTCTCTGGAGATCACAGAGATTAATCACCGAACATTTTGTCACCCTCCCACTATGAAGAACAGACATTTAAATTCCATATCAATGTGACCTTGTCTTCATTTTCGCAAATTCTACAAATCCAACACAAAACATTTAGGGTGAAGGGAAAATATTTTTTAACGCGTTTGGACAAAAAAACATAGGGTAATTGAATATCGCCTACATTGCCAGATGTAGGTGTCTATATTAGCTTCCTTGATACCAGGTATAGCTTCCCGTGAGGTCACATGCCACAGACGACACCTTTGTTTAGAGACACTGTCATGGTTTGATGGGCACACAACCCCCTCCTTTAGTAGCCACCTATCATGACCAAACCAGTTCTGCAAGCTGGCTTCATATTTTTGAAAGAAACCAACATGTCATGAGAACTAGCTAAGGTTCAGCAAAATCAGCAAACAAGTATGTTCGACAGAAAGTATACCTTTAACTACTTTCCTGGATATTCTGATTCAGAGAACGTATTAAATATGTATGGAATGGCTTCAAAATTATTTTTAGGTTCTTTGTCAAAAACAAAACTGCTGCAATCAAACAATCCCAATAACAAACACCAGTAATTCAAAAATGTATTTTATTATGCCGGGCTAAAAACAGAAATCCATCATAATTTTATAAATAAATAAAAAATTGTTGACATTATTACTAAAATAAAAGGTGTTGACTTCCAATAGACCACATGAATAGACTAGACAAACATTTGACTATTCATTCTTTTACACCCAAAACTCAATTTGCAAAACAGTCATTAATAAATACTACATTAAGCACACAATATACTTTGTCAATTGGTAGAAAAGTAATAAAAATATGTGGAAAAGTCTGCTGTGAAAATTATAACAGATGTTTGTTACAGATACAATTTGTACAGATTACAAAAAATTGTGCATCAAAGATACAATTATATACACAATAATAAACAAACTGTTATGATAGCCTATTGTGAAAAAAAGTCCCTGATGGTTTTTTTTATTTAAGGAAATAATATAGCCATTCGAGACAAACAATTATTAAATTCCTTATCAGCTAAGTTTCGCTGTCCTGCCCGATCAAAACCAAACTTTACATTATTTTACCCTAAACAAAGTAAACATTCTATAGCCTTAAAACTTGGGATACATTTTTAACAGTGATATCATGAATTATTGGGTCTCGATAGCTGTCTCCTTTACCATCTCTCAGCCTTTTACTAAAACAGAGGTGGGGTTCCCACTTAATGTCTGTTTGAACTGCTTATTGTCCCTTTAAGACCAAACAAAAAAAATACTATAGACGGAAATAAAAACAAAATGTACATTTGTTTCACTGAAACCTTCAATTTGACCTCTGGCAGTTTTAAAGATGCACTCCAGAGCTTTAGGATAACTTCAATCAGTAATCTTGTGGTGCTGATATGCTAAAAGGTTCCCATTTTGGTGTACTGTGTAATCCAACTGTTCATTACATCATCCATTCCAAATGTTCCTTTTGTTGCAATTCAGATGATATGTAGAAATATTTTCATCGTGCTTTAGATGCTGGAGAGCATCTTTAAGTTAAAGCCTCCAACCCTGCTATTCAGCCCCACTCAATTCAACATGGCTCAGTTCAGTGTTTGTGAGACCATGTGACCATCTTGGAATCTCTGGCACATAGAACACTGTTTCACAGTGGTATTTCAAACAGATGTGAACCAAATCAAGGGGGAAAGGGGGCAAATCTGCTACAGCCTTACAAGATGAGGTGTGTAGACATTGTGATTTCTTATGGCTAAATTAATGTTCTGTTCTAACTGACCATTTTATTTGCAAGAAAACCAACTGATTCTGGTTCAGGCATACAGGTTATAAACAGATAACGGAAACACCACCAGTAAAAGGACTGTCACTTGGAAGTAACTAAATCACAGTTACCATGAGACAACTAACATATTGGCCAAATAGTCTGTGCCAGAATTGCAGATGCATCGCTCCAAGTTATTCAATGTGTCAAGGGAAACGGTCTCAAAAATCATGACACCATATGCCAATAATGGAGAAATTACACTGACAAAGAGGAGCATTGGTGTCAAGTCAACAATATTTGGTAAATCTTCAACATTACCACAAAATTGAAACAGCACCTCTCTGACCCAATGTCAACAAAAACTGTACATTGAGCTTCATAAAGCTGGAATTTGTCGCAGGGCTGCCCTTCGGGTACACTTGTATTCAAGGCCAACGCACAAAGACGCTAAACATGGTGTAAGGATCACAAAAACCCAGACTCTTAATCAATTAGAAAAAAGTAGTATGGTCTGATGAGACATCTTTCATCATATTTACTATATCCGAATGAGTTTACTTTTGAGAAAGCCAAAGGATGCCTTCACCACAGTCTGAAGCAATCTGTTGAACATGTTGAGGATCTGAAATGGTTCAAGTAGCCATTTTGTGGGAGTCAATGGGTCGGATGATTGCTCTGCATGTTAGTATAACAGCCAAGAAATGAGGCCATTTTATAGGACGAGATGCAACTTATGGTGCTTCCATTATTATTACATTTCCATTATTTTTCCCCAGACCCTGTATACACACACCTCAATCCCCTTTTAAAATGATTACATCCAGAACTCAATGACTTCCTAAAACCTCTTGCTTGGTGTTTGAAGTCAACTGCCTGCTGTAAGGGGGAGGTTTTTATGTTGATGCTAGATGTTAATGATTGAAAGAGAAGTCAATTTAAACCAGCAGTCTGCTCCTGCTGTACATTTTTGGTCAGGTTCTGTTTTGAGGCAAAGCGAAACCGGACTGCACAACAGAGAAAGCTGGCAGGTGAGATCAGTGGGTGCATGTGAGTTTCTCTCTCTAGCTGAATCCATCATTCCAGTCCATCACCTTGTTGTATTCGTTGATCTTGAGTTTTATGTGGGACAGTTTATTTTTCAGATACTCACACCGCTCCCTCTTCTCCAGGAACGTGGGGTCCTGACAACAAGAATGAGAGAAAGGGTGATCTGCACATGTTTGGGGACCATCTCCATCTCTCTGTCTGCCACTCTTACACTTACCTGAACCTCTTAAGACACAATCCTGGACTTTATCCACAGATAAGGTAAAAGTGGAACAGACATCAGATAAAGGCATGGCAGAATTTCATCTTTCATCCAGCTACATTCCTAGTCTCTGTGTTTAAATGTTGTTAGCTAGCTACTAGCTAGCTACAGTCTACAAAAATGCTCCAAGGCAGTGAAGGGGACATTGCCATGCATAGGGTGCTACCTTTCTCTGGTCAATTAACGTTGCATGGCACTGATCATAAAGTAATCGTTTTTAAACCCAGGTGAGCAGCGGTGTTAACCCCAGTGTCAAGGCCAAAAGTCCAGTCTGGCCTTCAAACCAAAATGGATTCTAACTCTGTCCACTCCCCCAAAAAAATGACACTAACCAACATACTATAGAAAACCTCCCAAAGATCAATATTTAAAGCATTTACCGCCTTTTTCTTCTGGTACTCCAGCATTATGTTATCAATGCGTTCCTTCTCCTAAAAGACAGACAAATGGATTGTAACTTTCTGGTTGGTGAAAAGGCACTAAGACGACACAGATATATGAGGTACATATACACAGGAATAAAACATCAAAATACATTTAAAATACTTACACAAAAAGCAATATAATGTTTTCTTTTACACATACTATTATGCATCTTAATATGTGGCATACATTTCTACATTTATTTGGAAACAAATTATTATGAAATAATGTACATTTCACAACAACAAACAATTCATTAATGGGTGTGTGCATCTATGTGTGTGACATGCTTGTGTGTGTGTGTTTCTCTAGGTGTCCCAGTACCATTTGGCTGGAGGGCCTTGGCGGTAGACTTCTCATCATTTCATCCATTTCCTCAAACTTCTGGGACATTGCCTGCACCTCCGCATGCAGCTCCTTGTACTCAGCATATTGGTCTTTGAACACAGCCTTGTACTGATCTCTCTCCTCCTCCGTACGGATGGTTGGGTACTTCCTATTCAGTTATGAAATAATTGATGTGTGAAATGAAAAAAAAAATTCTATCGACTGAGAGGTCAAAAAGTTAGATGGGTGGTCAGTACTCACGCCACATAGTCTGCGATGACCAACGGCTTGGGGATGTGTCCTGATGGGATGTGCCCTCGGAGGATCTCTGGCTCCATCATCAGAGGAGCAGCCGCAGAGTAATTGTTACCGTCCACCTCTGGGATTGTATGGAGAGTGGGGAGAGGGGTCTGCTCTGAGGTTCTGGAGCCGGCCAGCTGTGGAAGGATGGGAAGTATCAGTTGGTATTGTCAGAACGGTTGTGGTCCTTTCCATTCCAATTCAAAAAGTGAACCAAATTCCCAATGTTCTTAATAGAAAAGCATGAAAGAACGTGCCTTGGGATGCTATATGTTTTCTACTACTGTAATGAATGTCACTACTTACTGCAGGTATTGGCAGGGAAGATCCAATGGTTTTCATCTGAGAACAAAGATGACAACAGAAGACTAAATTGAATTTATCTAAGAAATACTAGTACATTTCATACCAAAATGAGAATGGCGTGTGTTTGTGCATGTGCGTTTCTTTCCCAACCCGCTCTCACCTCTTGTGCCAGTGCCTCCCTCCTCAACCTCGCCGCCTCGTGCCTCCAAAGCTTCATACACACGCCGGCGCCCACGAAATAGATCACCATGTTGACGAACAGGAAGATCAAGGCGGCGTTCTGGCTGGCTTCTGTGCGACAAAACTTCCCGTTTACGCCGTTGTTGAACATCGGGTAGTAGCACATCCCCCCCCGGGTGGTGTCCCGGACGTAGACCACACCTCCCGCCAAGTAAAGGAACACCATGGCCAGGTTGATGGCGCCCTCTGTCAGAGGCCACCAGGACGAGTCAAGGAGGATGGTTCGATAATACATGGTCATCCCCATCACCATGACTATGATGGTCACGATCCACGCCAGCCCGACCACCACCAGGACGAACGGGGTCATGGGCCCGTTGTAGCTGTTGTATCCGCCGCCCCCGAACATCTGCGGCTGGGAGTAGCCGAACAGGTTGAACCACTCGCTGTCCTTGTGGATGCTGGCGCACACGCAGGCAAAGACCACTGCGCCCAGCAGGAGCTCCACGCAGCCCAGGATGCGAAGGAGCCCTGCCCAGGACTTCATGTAGGCATAGCGCAGGTTGTAGTCCTCCACCTTCTCGCTGTAGGTCATAGCCGAGCGGAAGGTGCGCCCCGAGACAGACTCCACGGCCTCGGCTCCCAGCAGTAGGGCGTCATGCTCCTTCCTGGAGTTGTAGCTGCCCCCCGAGCCGCCGTATGGGTCCAAGTACGAGCGGGGGAGGGAGGGGGAAGGGGGAGGGGAGTGGGGAGGGGAGCAGGGCACGCCTCGGGTGGATCCCGGTTTGAGGTCGTCTTTCTCCGTCAGCGGTGGGGAGGGTGGCGCTGGCAAGGACAGGGGCTTCTTGCTGCTGCGGATACTGCTGCCGCGGAAGAAGTTCTTGACGGAGTCGGGAATAAAGCGACGGACCGGTTTGATGTCCATTGCGGCGCTGTCATCATCCAGGACCTCCGAGGTCCCGTTGCTAGTGGGGAAGAAGTCCGAGCCCACCGGGGGCTGTTCCGGAAGAGGAGGAGGAGGGAGGGGGTCCATGCTCACAGCCAGATTTGCCCCGAGTGCCCCCGGTGGTGGTGGGGGTGGAGGCAGAGCCCTCCATAAGGAGCCCACTGGGACCTGGTCGTAGTAAGGTTCTGGATCACGGACCCGGTCGAAACGGCCGGTGAAGCCACCTCCAGCGGACATGGAAACGTAGCGGTCTCTGTCCTAGCTTAAAGAGCAAACAGGCACGGGGGTTAAATAAATCTGCATATGTATTACCCAAAAGGCTAGCTACAGGCTCTCAACTCACCAGCAGTATGGAATATGCTACTCCTTCTCAAAACAAGCATGCAGGCCTATAGCAATCAAACCTTAGTAGTGGCAGTAGTGTGTGTGTGGACAGCAGTTGCATATTAATTGCCTTCAATTAGGGGTTGGCTGAGGAGTCTAACATCCCAGGCAACTTGGAAAGAGAATAATAAGCTGACCAGATTTACTGTAACCCCACAGATACCAACACTAGTTCGCCCAGACCTATGAAGATTTAAGCTATTTTTTACCCTTATTTTGCCTGAGAGAATGTTCTAATTACAACAAACTGTTAGCAATCAGGGGTAATCGTGCTGGCTCAGGGATTTGATCTAGCATCTTTCTGGTTAGTGATCAAAAGCTTGAACTATTAGGCTACCCGTTTTCCCAAGTGTACATATTTATTGTAATTCCTTGTTTGTTTCTGTGTAGCTCAGCTGCTGGCACATTGGACTCTCAATGCCTGGGTCGTAGTGCCTGCTGTGGGAATTAATTTAATTTGAACAGAAGTGTAATTCAATAAAAAATGTATTTCACTTTTATCCTAAACATATTCTGTTTAAAAATCACTTTCTTCATACAAACTTTGCCTGATATGGGAAAGATTTGTTGAGTAAAACAGTGTTGTATAAATAATAAATGAAACTTTATTCTCTGATGCTATCTTCCTTACTAAAAGGACATAACATCTTAGCACAACTGGCAAGAGACATTACTTATTTTGCAGTAATAAATTGGAAGCAACAAAAGATGTGGTAAAACAATACCTCTTTCACACGCAGTCACTTGGCCTGACTTACATTGCCTTACTGTTCAGTATGAACATCATGTCTTCACTCTGTATCACTCACCTAAACTAGATAATGAGTAGTTAGTTACACTAACCTACATGCTAAGACAGAGGTGCTGGGTCCTATCTGACCCGTGGGCAGTTCGATTAAAAGAATTATATCTACTGCACTCGGACTACATTGTTTTTGGTGACCGTAGACCCGACTTTCGCATCGTAATAACCTTGTCCCCAGGCAATGTATTGTAGTTTTGTTGGAAATTAGATATAAACGCTAATATTTACCTCGTGATTAATAGTGTCCAAACCAGAAAACTACAATTCAGCACACTTAACATTTCCTGAAAATTCGATTTCAGAAAAGATTTAAATGGGCATGATCTAATGACTGAATAACCAAACACCGTTTAGTTTGAATGATTAAAAGAAATGTTGTATTAAAATAAGCTACCTAACTAATTACTCCGGGTTAGTACTTTCAAAATTTTAATTGAGCTTTGTTGTGACGGTTACAATAAGCGTGAGCCTAAATAAAGGCTACCAGTTTCGGGTTAAGCTTAACAGCAAAATTAGGCGATTTGATGCAACATATTACACGTTTAAGGTAACACATTATTAAAATATTACGCTGTTTTTCCCCCGCTAAATTTAATAATTCAGTCGTTTTTTTAATACATAGTAATATTAGTTTCGCCTACCTGCCGTAGATATCTTCACCTGTTTTCTTTCCGCCAATTACCTTCCACAGAACCACATCACAGATAGCAGGACCACGTGACCGACCCCTCCCTGCGAATTACGTAGCAGTATGGCGGAAACAGAAACTCACCTGGGCAGTTTAACCAGACCAGACATGTGCGGTTGAGACTGCAGCGCCATCAAAAGGAACTGAAACAGGTGATATGTGACATGGGAAGGGGAGAAAGGAAGCTTTCCAAAACTTCTGCCTAATTGAAACAAATGCCTCAAACAAGGATTCACTGTTTCAAAACGCTCGAAACAACGCACTCTGGCAACATCCGCTGGTCATATACGTGTAATGCAACTGGATGGCAGCATGCACTGCGTATAGGCCTAAACACTGAATAGTAATTTGATAAGTTAGAAGTTCAGTGAAGCTAAACGCGATATCTACCAAAGAAACCTATTAGGAATGTTTAGTTTACAATGTTCACAAAGGTGCAGCCTTCATGTATATCGTACGCACAGCTGTGTGCGCGGTGGTAGATAAGTGCGAACGTTCCCAATTTTGAATATGCGCACCGCATTGGAGCGCTTCCAAACGAGCAGTATTTTCATCGACAGATATGGAAATATCCGTTAACGAAAACTGACGAGACAATATATTGATAATGTTAAGGATAATATCCTAAGATGCTTGACTATTAATCTATATAAGTAGCCCAAACATTTATATCGTTAGGCTATATTTTAAAAATGGTCAGTTATGTAGGTGTGCCAAATAATAGTTTAGGACATATTTAATAATGTATTTGTGAACGTCCATGTAAGGGGACATTAATGTGCTGAAATGTGTGTATGACACATTTATGATTCGTGCGTTCATTTGTGCATGAACGTTGTTGTATGCATGTTTCACAAGGTTACGTTCTACAA
Organism: Esox niger; assembly: GCA_016801105.1. NCBI lineage: Eukaryota > Metazoa > Chordata > Actinopteri > Esociformes > Esocidae > Esox > Esox niger. The sequence continues at coordinate 69,100 of JACXGJ010000596.1, forward strand.
TTTGAAATTGCTCCCATACATTGGATCTTTGTCTTTTTCATGCTCACACCAGTGTGGCTATGGTTTCGGAGCGTTTTGGCACCCGTTTCGCCAGCACTCATCACTATAAATGACGATGGCATCCAGTTACTAGTAATTGCGGACTTTAATACGGTTCTAATTGGCATTAGGTTGGTGAAATGTGTACTAATGCTGATCAGTTAGAGGCAGAGAGCATCGACATACAAAATAAACCATGCTTTTTGTTAATTACCTTATAATATGTAAATCGGATTTAATTCCAGTATTGTGGGCCAGTCAGCTTTCAGACAATTCACACCCTCAGGTCAACTTAAACCATACACAAGGTAGAGTTTGGAAACTTTGGGGTATTTTGGTAGTTATAACCAGGGGCATCGGATTGGGGTAAAAGGTGTACTAAGTAAATAGGGCCCTAATGTGTAGAGGGGCCATCAAAATTGTTTGAATCTTGAATAGAGGGCAGGGGCCCTTAGAGACCACCTGTGTACAGGACCCAGAATTTTGTGCCACACCTTTGGTTATAACCCTGAACTAGCTCACCTGAATCAAGTAGTCAAAACCTAGATAATTAGTAAACAAGTTAATTCAGGTATGCTAACTTTGGAATTAGAGTAAATACATAGCATGGAATGACTGGAGTTATCCAGAAGTGGTTAGAAAACCTCTGATTTAGCAGTCTTTTCCAGAAGAACTCAAAAGAACAATAAGGAAACATTGCCATGCTCAAGGGCACAAGATTTTTTTCAGCTAAAGGATTACTAATACTGGGTAGCATTATGCTGAAGACCATTAAGGCTGGTCAATTTTCATTGCTTGTAGATAAAGCATCTTACTGTGAACCTATGCATATATTCACAATCTAAAATATACAGGTGTTCGTCAAACTTGGCGATTATTATGTTCTTCCATTTGTTTAACAGTGTGCTTTAGATCTCCTTTCCAAAACATATGATTAATCAACCAGTGGGGGTCAGAATTGTACCACTGATTGAAGCTGACGATTGCAAGTAAACCAGTAGCTCTTGCTAGGCACGCTGGTTTTGACAAAGGGATTGAAAATAGCATGCATACATCTCTATTGATAAACTAATCATCACACATTGATCGTAGATGCATTTATATATTCTTTATTATGTAGTTGCACCTTCCATCCTTGTACAGTATAAAGCTTTAGCCATACAAAACTACCACTGTCTATTTCATGGGAGTATTTCATGGAAATACTTAAGCTCAATGAGGCCAAATGCAATGTTCCATGCATCTTTTTACTTGTAACAGTTCAGAACTGTTGCCATGGTCATAATATGAAAAGGTAATAAAACACAATGGAAACTAAACCTCTGGGGCACAAAAAAATAATTCAGGCAATATTAAGTGTTGTTTTGATATTATTACAATGACTATCACAATCAAGGTTTAACAGAAATGATGGATGTAACAGAATAAAGAAAAAAATAACAAAAAATGAACTAAAAAACATTTAACAAAATGCAAAACCTGAACAGGGTGTGGACATGTTTGGGGGTATAAACTACTGGAATGCAATAAATGCAAAGATTGTTTAACTTTAGTTTTCAGTCAGTCAACGCCACAAGACAATGCAGCATGCATATAATTAACAGACATTACATTTCCCCATCCTTGGCAAAACAATTCCTCAGAGATGTAGTGATGCATGCATTTGGACTAGGACTAGAACACTGCCTTAACCTTGTGATGATGTGGCATTACATGAGATCTAGCTAGTCCAGGAAAGGCTCTTGTAATACTGGTACTTGAACATGCGGGCCAGTCTTGCTTTCAACCAACATGAAAAAATGGATAACCTTATAATATCATCTAAAATAAAAAGTATATTAAACAGCCATGAGCACCGTATACTTTATATTGCACTACCTTCGACTTGGTCAAAAATAGTTCACTATGTCCGAAATGGTGCCATTTTAAGTACAACCATGTTAACATGTTATCACTCTGGGTCTCTGATAAATAACCACAATTGTTCTTCACTGGTGTGTGAGTAGTTGTTCATTTCTTTGTCCACAACCAGTTTTTTACTAGAACTTTTTTATTTTAAGGGTTGGTGCAAGATTCTTTGAATTCAGCCGTTTTTCTACTTACACAGTCAAATAAAATAATAGATATGTTGTCACTAAGTGCTGTTTGGAGAAGGGCATTCTGCGAGTGCAAGTCACTTTAGCAAAATTACCCCAATCAACAGGTACGCAATACAGAAAAATAGGTATGTTGGTCAGAATCTTGCACTATCCCTTAAATGTAAAATGTAAACCTGGGTCACATTTTTGTTGCAGACCAACCCCAATAGCACACCCGGTTCAACAACATATTTGCTCTATGATTAGATCTCAAGACAAAACCAAACCCTCTATGTGCAAATCCTACTATGTGATGGAGATGCCAAGTTAATAAAAGGCGTTTTGAAGTTTTTGTTCACCAAATATGTAGCATGAAGAAGGTTTCCGGCCATGCACGGTTTAGGTTTCTATGGTTTGGGGTCCATGCTAGTTGTTGTCCTTCATCCACTGTTCCAGCCACTGGACTATCTGCTCCAGGTTGCGCTCCAGATCCTCAGGTTCATTGCTGGGCAATTGGTGGACAATCTCCTCATCGTAGGCCTCCATGGCCTCCTCATAGATGGTCTGGAAGATTTCACACTGGACATTGTCCAGCAGTTTTTTCCCAGTGTAACCCCTATGAATTAGATGGAGGTACAGATCAGGTCAGTGAATGTGTTGAGGACAATGATGAAGAACAAAGTTAAAAAAAAAACTACAAAAGTACTAAAACAGGAAAGAAAGATGAAAGTGATCAATGTATGTGAAGGGAGAGAGTAGTCATCATGATTCAAGGAAAACAGAAAGAAATACGATCATTTTAAGACTAAAGTAGCAGAAGAGAGGTGTAACCAAGTACATTGATAAGTCTCACCTTCCCTCCAGCCGACTGTAGAGGTTGGTGTTGTCTGTGCGGAGCACAAATACAATCTGGAACCAGCGTTCAGGGAAAAAGTCGCAGCCATGATAGTCCACTATCATCCCTCCACCCCCCATCTTGTCCTCAAGCTCATCCACCACCTGGAACACAAAGAAAGAAGCAGTTTGAGATTGAGGTCTTTTGTCATTTCTTTATTCCTCACAACACATTGAGATATGGCACGTGGTGCATGGAAAGCACTGCAGTTACAGTTGTGCTCAAAAGTTCACATACCCTTGGAGAATTGGCAATATGTACCATTTGTAAAGAAATGTGAGCAGGCAAAACATGTCTTTATTTCTTATGGGATTGATTCACATTCAACTGTAGGTCATAACAGAAAGGCACGATCATAAAACAAAAAATGTACAGACTTCTGATCAAAAGTCTGCTTAACCTTAGTTCTTAATACTGTGTATTGCCCCTTTAGCATCAATGACAGCATGCCGTCTTTTGTAATAGTTGTCTAGAAGGCCTCGTATTCGTGCAGGTTGTATAGTTGTCCATTCATCTTGGAAAAATGCCTCCAGGTCATGCAAAGTCTTTGGTCGTCTTGCATGAACTGCTTGTTTGAGATCTCCCCAGAGTGGCTCGATGATATTATGATCAAGAGACTGATGGCCACTACAGAACCTTCACCTATTTCTGCTGTAACCACTGGAGGCTCAACTTGGCCTTCTGCATAGGGTCATTGTCATGCTGGAATGTCCAATATCCTCCCACAAGCAGCTTTCATTCACAAATAAGGCAAATTGTCTGCCAGTGTTTTCTGGTAACATGCTGCATTCATCTTGCATTCATTTTTAATAAGATTCCTCGTGCCTTTAGAGCTCACACCCCCCAAAACATCAGTGAGACACCACCATGCTTCACAGTGGGGATGGTATTCTGTTCACTATAGGCACTTGTTGATCCCCCTCTCCCTCTCATTCCATACTAGTGTGCCAGATGCTGTGTGGCATTTCAAGGTGTTGTCGGGCATATTGTAACCAGGCTTTTTTGTTGCACTGGCGAAGTAAAGGCTTCTTTTTGGCAACTCGACCATGCAGCAAAAAAAAAAAATTCTAATATCGTCGTATTGTGCTCCTTGAAACAACCACACTGTCTTTTTCCAGAGCAGTCCGTATTTCTCCTGAGGTTACCTGTGGGTTTTTGTATCCCGAACAATTCTTCTGGCAGTTTTGGCTGAAATCTTTCTTGGTCTAACTGACCGTGGCTTGATATCAAGAGATCCCCAAATTTCCCCATCTTACTAAAGTGACTAAAAAGTACTGACTGGCATTTGCAAGGCTTTGGATATGGATAAATATATATATCTTGTTATGCAGGTCTTTTGACAGTTCTTATCTGCTCCCCATGGTAAGTCTGCGATACTTCTAGTAATGGCTAGTCTTGTGACTGGGTCTGATAACTACTGTTAATCCAAATCATTTTTGAAGTGAGAGGAAGTTACTGCAAGACAACCTCATGAAAAAACATCAACCAAAGTCTGGCCTTCCACAAAGTGTAGGAGACAATTGTGTACAGAACTTTGCACCTGTAACAAAATGAAGAGCTGCATTATAGACTGAAACCGGAGGTTTCAATACTGACACTGAAGCCTGCGTATATAGCACATCACAATAATCTAGAACCGACATATTGTGCCAGACACATTTTCTTTCTATGCTCTGGTGACAGACATGATTTGTTTCTGTGAAAGGAACAGTCTTAACATTTAACTTCTTTACCAGCTTAGCAATGCGTTTTATAAGACAGCTTTTCATCCAACCAAATTCCAAGGTATTTGTATGAGGGAAAATGTTTCATAACCATCCAGGGTAGCAAATTAAAATCATACGTAGATTCTTGGATCTACACAGTACCATATACTTCACTTTTTCTGCAAGATACAAAAGTGAATTTTATAGGATTTGGAAATATGGAAGTGGGCAAACACTTATGCAAGAAGGAGCAGCCATGTACAATAATGTGTCATTAGCATAAAAGGTGTTACAGTTTCTCACATAGTTAAAGATATCATTAACAGATTGAACTGTAACGTACCTTATATCCAATACTGGTGAACTCCTTTGGGAACTAAAATACATTAAGATTTAACCCCAGCCATAATATTTTCTCAACCACAAACAAATGGCCAGATTTCATGGTGATTTTTCAAGGAATGACCTCAGAAATTTGTTTTTGGTTGAAAATAAGCATTATAGCTCCATTGAAGAAACGGAGCAGCACTAGACAGCATACCTAGGTCAAGTAGTTCAGCTGTTGTGGATTTCCTATTGTCTATAGTTATTAAAAAAAAATACATCTTGGACTTCCTTTTCTGTGGATGGACCTTTGGCTATTAACAAAAGATGTTCCTGCATAAAATCTATAACTATTCCATGTTCTCCACTAAATGCACCATCTATCCTTACCTATCATTATGTAAATGGTTTAAGTAATGGTTTACTCACTAATAATTACCCTAACTATAGCAGAGCTCTGAAATAAACACTTACCCTGTCCTCATCCAACACTGGGCACTGGTACTCCTCATCAAAACCATCAAACAACTGTCCTAGAGAGAGAAACAAAAACACCATCATCAGTATTAATACATACATTCTTAAACAGTTTAAAACAAAACATTTGGGGAGACAAGAGGCGTTCTAATGATTTCATAGATAAATGTGTTCTCTTACCTTCTCGGGCCAAGTCCCCTACATTCACATACGTTAGTCCTGTCCTCTGGGCAAGCTCTTTTCCTAGGGTAGTCTTCCCTACACCAGGTGTGCCTGTAAAATGTCACCATTAGAAATAAAACCATCACCACCATCCCCATCCTCCTCTTCAACAACATGCTACTAGAATAAATGCTTGTCAATAACACATCTAACTCAAAACACAAACACCAGTAACTTGTTTTAATATTTAATATGGGTAGAAAAACAAATGAAAGTGGACGAGGCGAAAGTTTAGAACACGGTTGGTGCTAGGCTACATCATCCACAACACCATGAAATGTGAACACGCAGCAACTTTCGACCTTATAGGTGCACTATTAGCTATTAACAAGCACAGAATCGTGCTAAGATCTAAAAATTGCAATTTCAAATAATATATTTGAGGTGTAAGGTTAATTAGATGGCTATCTAGAAAGATGCAGAAGTGTTTACCTGTCAGTAGAATATTAGGTCGCTTCATGATTTTCATCGCGGCTGCCTTGTGCGGTGAATCGCCTTGCGTGCTACACGTGACCAATTACAGGTACCTAAGGAACTCGAAAAGTTCTCCTACTTGGTTTCAGTTACCTTTGTTAACACAACTTGAACATTAGCAACAATCAGTAACACAATCAAAGTTACCTATCAGTAAAATACAACAAAACCTCGCACTCCGAGTATTTGTAGAACACAGCCCCATGTGTGTCCCCAAACTAGGCTGTGTTGTGAGCGTTAATGTGACGTCACCTTCGCGCGCCGAGATGGCGAAAGGACCTCAATTTTAAAGGGAAAAACGCTGTTTGTCTTGTAGGTGTTTTGAAACGACTGTTCGTTTACAGATAACATGTACACGAATTCGAAATGTTTTTCATACTAACTTAAATTATACGCTTTAAAACGTAGTTACATTTTGGAATTACTTCAGAGGATGGCTAAGCAAGGTAACCAGAGTTTATTTGTGAGGTCCTTGCACACGACTAAAGTCGAGAAGAGATAAAGAATACTTGCATTTCAGACGTTACGGTCTGTTGCCAACCTAGCTTTCTAAGTTAGCTAGACGCTTAGACTATATAGTATATCTTTTGTGTTTTTACATTTAGCTGTATTTGTATTCTGGAAACAATAGTAACTCCCAATGCAGTGTGTTCAGTAACTGACACAACTTTGTTGTTAATTTGACATTATCTACGTTGTTACTATACCGTTGCTAGTAGCTACTGGAACACTAGTACTGTATGTTAACTTGTGTTTTCTGCATTTGTCATGCAAACGAATGATGTTGATCTCTATTTCAGCTTCCTCCGTCTTGTATTTATAGCTGGGCCCGTTATCAATGTGAAGCACCATTGCTTATGATGTCAAAACTTTCCCTGGGAGCAAAAGTAGCTTCAAATAAAGTAAGATTTGTGTGAGAGTGAAAGACCAGATGCAGAACATACACCGCCAGTATTTTATTCACTAACACCTATATGTCCACAGCTGAATCGTTGGGTGGAGCCGTCGTTCGGTGACCTCTTCCACAGTGCAGACCTCTCCCTGTCCACAGGCAGTGGACCCTTTGCCCGCTCTGGGGGGACCGCAAGGGGTGGCAAATTCCAGCCGCCCAGCACTGACCCTAACAGCATCAAATGTCCCCGCAAAAGGAAGGCAGCCTCCAACATCGTCAAGCTCCGGCCCTCAAACCCCACAGAGCCTGCACAGGGAAATGACAATGAACCCTGGGTAGACGCACACTCTCCCTGCTCTCAGGTAAAAAACCTGGGGGCCCCTCTAGTCCAGTGAATTCTGCAAACTAATGTATCGTCTTTGAATGTCTTCACACGTTGTTCCATCATGCATGTTAATTCTTGTGTAGGCTGAACTGGCTGTCCACAAAAAGAAGATTGAAGAGGTGGAGAATTGGATGAAAGTACATGTGGATCCTAATACCACAAAGGTTTGACTTTTGAAGTTTTTAGCTTAAAGATCAAAGGATCGCAAGCTGTCACTTATTACACAACAGTTACTTCATATTTAATACGATGAGGTTAAATTGAGGATAGTACATCAGATATTAAAGCAATCTAACAAATGTATATTTGTAATGAATTTAAGGGGTCAAAATGCTTTTTAAAATGTAGCCATAACCAGACTATCTCAGTAATCAAACTGACCTGGTCCTCCTTTCCTTAGGGTGGCGCTATCCTGTTGCTAACCGGCCCATCTGGGTGTGGAAAGTCTGCGACTGTGCAGGTTCTGGCCCAACAGTTGGGCTACAGTGTGCAGGAATGGGTTAACCCTTCCAGCCACTCAGAGTACCGACCAAGTACAGATCCTGACACCTACAAACAGACCTTCGACCCAGGTGAGAAAATAAACCTGGTGCCGGTATTTTGTGTTTTCCATCCAGGAAAGCAAGGAGATTTTGACTAAAAGCATTGTCTTCCGTTTGCTCTCCAGACTCAAGGTTTAATGGATTCTATGGCAGCTCTCAGACGGGCCTGTTCCAGGAATTCTTACTCAGAGCCAACAAGTACAACCGTTTGCAGATGACTGGAGAGGGCGGGGCCTCAGACAGGAAGCTCATCCTGGTGGAGGTGTGCTGATGCCTGGGCAACTATACCGTATATTTCATTGGTTTTGGAATTGTAAAAAAGCATTGTACCATTAATAATACCTTTATATTTTACTCGCAGGACTTTCCTAACCAGTTCTACAGACAGCCAGGGTGTCTCCATGACGTTCTGAGGTAAATTGATTTTTTCCTTATATTAAACTTAATCATTTTAGTCATTGTGTCATCAAGCTCTTTTAAAAATGTTTGCACTTAATGTAAGTCACTCCTGATAAGAGCACCTGCTAAATGACTAAAATGTAGAAACTGTTGATTAGATGTGTGTGTGCACGTTGTCTCTTTAAGGAGGTTTGTGAGGACATGCAGGCGTCCCCTTGTGTTCATTGTGTCAGACAGTCTGAGTGGAGACAGCAGCTCCCGACTACTGTTCCCTAAAGATGTTCAGGAGGAGCTGGGTGTCTGCAACATTGGGTAATATACAATAGTGATCATACACTACCACAATTCCCTAAAGATATTCAGGAGTTGCGGAGTATTGTAACACCAGGTTAATGTAGTTCTCTAAATAAAACATTGAAATCTATTGTTTTCTAATTGCCACGCTGAAAAGATTCTGCAATGTGTTCCTATGATCAGGTGATATCTAACATGGAACCCTTCCTGCCTGTAATCCAGTGTCTCCATTCTGTTTCCAGTTTCAATCCTGTGGCTCCTACAAGTATGATGAAGGTTCTGGGACGAATTGTGTCCATAGAGGCAGGAAAGGTATAATGAAACGTCTTTGTGTGAAGTGTGTTATTATTTAGTGTGTTTTTATGATATATATTTATATATTGATGTTTCCACAGAGTGGAGGAAAGATGTGTGTCCCAGATAAAGCTGCTCTTGACCTACTGTGTTCTGGGTCCTCTGGGGACATCCGTAGTGCCATCAACAGCCTGCAGTTTTCCTGTCAAACCGGTAGAATTTGCATAAGATGCTATCACACAGAGTTTATGCAGAGTTCTTATGCCATGAAAAGTCTTGTAGGATTGTTGGAAATCGCTTCAGAACTGTACAGATTTTCATCTCCATTACCAGAAAAGCAGCTTTTAAACAATAACAATTCTCACTCTAGCAAACTATGTGATGGATGGTAGGCCTGAAGCGTTTGTCTCTGACTAGGCTTCTAACCTAGTCATGGACTTAGAAGCATGTTCTTTTACAATGGAACCATTTCTTATTTGACATCTGATAATATTTCCCTATTTTAATCAGTTTTCCTGTGTGTAAATTCAAAATGAATGCAAGCCAGTGCAGTTGAATTATCAAAGTTGTCGTTAAGTTTTCTCTAATGTGTTCCCCTCCATATTCAAACATTTCAGATCAGTCTTTGGAGAAGGGGCTTTTGGCTGTGAAAAAGGGCAAGGCTTTGGCAACCTCATCAGGGAGAGCCATTGGCAAGGCAACACACAGGAAGAGGAAGTCAAAGGACATGGAGGGGCGGGGTGAGGAGCAGGCGATAGGAGGGAAGGACGCGTCCTTATTTCTCTTCAGAGCCCTGGGCAAGATCTTCTACTGCAAGAGTGAGTGACAGTTTGATCAAAATAAAAGACTTGTCCTTGTCTGAACTGTTCTACAAAGATGAAGCCTTAGGTATTGAGATTCAACTGGGCTCTGTACAGCGACCGATGTTCTGGAGCATTCGGATTGAAATGTATCGTGTGTAGATACGACATGCGTCTCAGGCGTGTGGAATCCAGAACCCGGACAGCTCTGTTGATCAGAGTTTTAACAGGAATGTTTCAGAATGTTGCAATGGATTGAAGGAGGGGAATTGATGGTGTGAGTGGGTTATGATTGGCTGGTGTGTTTATGATTGACAGGGGAGAGCCCGGAGGGTTCAGAAGGTTTTCAACGAACCAGTCTTCCTGCACACCTCTCGGAACACAACAGGGACACACTGCTAGTGGACCCGGAGGTACAACATGCACACAGACACTTTATTAGGTACACCTGCTCGTTTAACGGAGATGGCCAAGCGGATCCTGTGGTTGCAACTCTGCATATAAAGCATGCAGACATGGTCAAGATATTAGAATCTGAGCAATTTGGTATGATTGTTGGCGCCAGTAGTGGTGGTTCCAGTATCTCAGAAACAACTGACGTTTTAGGATTTTTACACACTAAGGTCTCTTACGTTTACAGAGACAAACAAAAAATATTCGGTGCATGGCAGTTCTGCGGGTGAAAACACCTAGTTAATGACAGAGGTCAAAGGAAAACGGCCAGACCCATTCCAGCTGACAGAATGGCCACAAATAGCCATTCTTAACAACAGTGGTTTGGGCATCTCTGAAAGCACGAACCGTCAAACCTTGAACCTTGAAACGGATGGAGGAAAAATGGGCACCTACGCGATACTACCTATGTCCACCTAATAAAGTGGCCAGTGAGTGTACATCCTCAACAGGATAGTTAAAGGTATGATCCCTTTGTCTCCCATCAGGCTGTAGTGGAGCGCTCCCACATGTCAGGAGAGTTCTTCAGCCTGTACCTGCAGCAGAACTACCTGGACTTCTTCTCTGATGTGGAGGACGTAGCCAGGGCTGCAGAATATTTGTCTGATGCTGACTTCCTCACAGCTGACTGGAACGTAAGGAGCACTATTTCTACATGTAGAATTTCTATGGAAACTATGTCCAGTTTACAAACAAAGATAAAAACAGTATTGTACAAACCTACATTAAAACACAGGGTCCCCTGACATCAAATGTGGAAACAAGGTCTTTAAATTGACATTGTTTTCACTGGTGTCACATGGGCAACTGATGATTTCATAAGTGAAATAGGATCTTGAAATGGGGGGGCTTTGCAAAGTTTGGTAACAAGACAGTAGCACAGGATACTTTAATGGGGTTTCCTAATTTTGCATCTGTCTGGTTCTTCCAATTAAATGTACTGATATATTTTATGTAAATTATGCTAGAGTACACAGGTGCAGAAATGACAAAACATCAGTGTCGGCGATAGGTATCGAACAATATCTTAATTAACTAAGTGTTTTTGTTACATTCTATGTGGACACTGTTTAAACGGGTCCTTCATATTCTATGCTTCAATCTTCTCACTAAGCGACGCATTGAGGTAACGTTACTAAGGAGTGAATATGACAATTGTTAGCAGACAATTTTGCGATGTGTGTATCTGTAGTCTCGCAGTACCATGGGAGAATACGGCTCTTCTGTGGCCACTAGAGGACTCCTGCACTCGAACTGTGGACATGTGGCTGGGGGCTTCAGACCCTTACACAAACCCAACTGGCTACTGGTCAATAAGAAGGTAACACACTCACACACCCAACTGGCTACTGGTCAATAAGAAGGTAACACACTCACACACCCAAATGGCTACTGGTCAACAAGAAGGTAACACACTCACACACCCAACTGGCTACTGGTCAACAAGAAGGTAACACACTCACACACCCATCTGGCTACTGGTCAACAAGGTAACACACTCACGAACCCAAGGTCAAACCCACCCAGGAAAAGTAGGTGTAGGGCACACCCTTCCTCAACTCTGACATCTATCATCTCCTGTTGGTTTTTATTTGTTTGTTAAATACCAAACAACTGAAACACATACCTTCTATACATTGGATTCATTGTGCCCTAATGTGGTTTCAGTATCGTGAGAACAGCCTGGCCGCCCAGTCTCTGTTCATCAGCTTCTGCCTGACTCCTGTCAGCCTCCAGACAGAGTTACTGCCATACCTGGCCCAGCTCAGCAACCCCTTGAGGAACCCAGGTATCACATTGACACAGTCTGACCCACCAACCAGTTGGAAGCAAGCAACTTAGAATCATACATAGCCAAGCTGAATCTCTGAAACCACATTCCGCAGAGAAAAATGTTGTCATCTTAACACCGTAAATTCATATTCATGCCATCCTAGCCACACTGCTCTGCCTCACCTTCACGGGGGTTTACGCATGCAGATCACATTCAAATGTTCACTCGGAGTACAAGGTCCATTGTTTGACTTATATTAGTACAGACGGCACACAGTTGGTTTGCTTCTGAGAGCCATGTAGCTCTTGACTTATGTCTGTTTACTGCAGATGTTTTGGCGTCTGACAGGGGTAGAAATTGAAATGTTTAAGTTTGGGAATAATATGAGAAAAAATAGCACATTGACAGTACTTTTTGAAATCTAGAAATATTCTGGAAGCTTTGAGTGACAATAAGATCAGTCCTGGAAAATCTGGGAGTGGTGCAACATAAGACGAAATTCTTTATTATTCTTTATTATTAATAATTATCCTGATAACACAAATACACCGATCAGCCATAACATTATGACCACTGACAGGTAAAGTGAATAACACTGATAATCTCCTTATCATGGCACCTGTCATTGGGTGGGATATATTAGGCAGCAAGTAAACATTCTGTCCTCAAATTTGATGTTTCAGAAGCAGGAAAAATGGGCAAGCGTAAGGATCTGAGCAACTTTGACAAGGGCCGAATTGTGTTGGCTAGACCAATGGGTCAGTGCATGTCCAAAACTGCAGCCTTTATGGGGTGTTCCCGGTCAGCAGGGTTCAGTACCTATCAAATGTGGTCCAAGGAAGGAAAAGTGGTGAACTGGTGACAGGGTCATGGATGGCCAAGGCTCATTGATGCATGTAAGGAGAGAAGGCTGGCCCGTGTGGTCCGAATCAACAGACGAGCTATTGTAACTCAAAGTTCATGCTGGTACTGATAGAAAGGTGTCAGAACATTCAGTACATCGCAGTTTGTTGCGTATGGGGCTGTGTTGCTGCAGACCAGTCAGGGTGTCTAAGCTTATGCCTGTCCACTACCGAAAGCACCTACAATGGTCACATGAGCATCAGAACTGGACCACGGATCAATGGAAGAAGGTGGCCTGGTCTGATGAATCAAATTTTCTTTAACATCACGTGGATGGCCGCCATTTTCGAGTGGCCTTTTATTGTGGCCAGCCTAAGGCACACATGTGCAGTGCTCATGCTGTCTGATCAGCATCTTGATATGCCACACCTGTGAGGTGGATGGATATTCTCGGCAAAGGAGTAGTGCTCACTAACACAGATTTAGAAAGATTTGTGAACAATATTTGAGAGAACTAAGTCTTTTGTGTACATAGAGACAGTCATAGATCTTTGAATTCAGCTCATGATGAATGGGGGCAAAAACAAAAGTGTTGCGTTTTGTTCAGTGTATAAACATCTCACAATGGCACCTCAAAAATCACTGACAACAGCACTTGTATTGGACACAAACGATATCTAACTTTAAGTAGCTCTGGATAAGAGCTGATGATAAACGATGGTAATGTAAATCTTGGTCATGGAAGATGCACCACAATTGGTATTTACAATTCCCTATTATATAAATAATCATACAGCCATTCATGTTTAGTTCCTCCAAATTCTTTTTTTTCAGCCCAGTTCTGCCCTTCCTGTCTACATGTAAAAAGCTCTCTCTGTCCTTATCTGTCTCTCATCCTCTCTCACATTCCTACCTCCCTCTCACACAGCTCAGATAGCCTTCATTCAAGACGTTGGTTGTCTATCCCGTAGAAAGCTCCCTGGCAGGTATGTATATTCCAAAGGACTAGAGGGTTGTATTGATGTTTAGTCTGCCTATTTCAGGGCACCAAAAGTATCAGGACTGGTTAATATAATGTCTGAATTTTGCACTTATGTTTTGTATTTGGTTGCGAATCCTTTGTATGCCATAACGGCCTGAAGTCTACCATCCAGTAGCTCTTCTCTGGTAATGCTTTGCCCGGCCTGTACCGAAGCCATCTTCAGTGGTTGTTTGTTGTAAATGTGTCATGTTAGGCAAACTAATGGCATGTTCATTTTGACATTGTCCTGAAAAGGGGGGACAATGTACACAAATACAATCAAATTAAAGCTGAGAATCTGCAGTATACATTAACTTAATTAATAATGTGAATGAAGAAAGTGTGTAGGGTCAAAAGAAAAACCTGCTTGGCTGTCCCAATAAAGAGGCCTCTATCTGCACTGGAGTACCATGGCACTTTCAATACCATTATTTTCATTCAATATAACAGAGATACTGAATAATTCTACAAATATGTTTTTGTACTGAAGTCATATATATAAACAGGTATAATCGGCAGTTGCTCCAGAAATAAGTAGTTAAAATGTAGAGGTTTATAATTGGATGCAATTTCTATTTGTTTGTGTATGATACATTGTTATCAAGCTGCTGTCTTTTTCTGACATCTGTCTTTTCTGTTGCCTTCTAAAACTGCATAATGTGTACTAAATATAAACATACTAATAATCTCAACAGTACTGAGGATGAGGATTCCTGCCTCATTTTGCTCATTTTGTTACATTTGGTACATTAATCTGGTAAAATTAGAAGCTGAAATTAGTATAACTCATACCCAAAACGTTTACAGTTTAAAAAAGAAAGCATTGGTATTAAGCGAGACACTGATCGGTCCATTTTGTGTAGGTTGAAACTGGAGGCGCTGACAGACAAAGACCCGGGGCAGCTAGAGTTGGAGAGTGAGGAGGATGATGGTGTCTCAGCTTCCTCAGCCGTTGACCCAGCTTCAGGCAACGTCTCTGGGGATAAAGGAGACCAGGGGGAGCCTTTCCAAGAGCCGCCACTAGCAGGCAGTCAGGGGGAGGGGGGAGACCTGCCTGCCTCCCAGCCTCAGCCCAACACAGCCTCAGCCCTTCTAGAGGAGGATGACTTGCTCATTGAGGAATATGATAGTGATTTTTGATGGACCGAGCTGACGCTCCAAACAGAGTGATCCAATGTTCACGTCCAAATGCGACAAAACTTAAGACATTCACATGCCAGGTGTAACCAGGCCATTTTGCCTTAAAACCATTCACTTAAAATAATTCCCAACTAACTGTCTAACTGTAGTTGTTATTGTTTGCTATGACTGTCATTGTTATATCTATGCATTTGGTTTTCTGATATTTATTATTTTGCTTAGTTGTGGCCAATCCCACCCTAATTGAAGTACAATTCCAACTGTGAACAATTTCCTTTAATTGAATTTAAATTGGACCTGTTACTTTCTAGATGAATTGATTAACATTGACAGTATTTATTTGTATTTGGTGTATTTTTCGTCTTTGAAATGTCAATATATTTAGTTTTTCTTTTTTTGCGGTGGCTGGGCATTTTTGCCTTTTATTCATTTCAATAAGATGTATATTAGTCAACCCAGTGTGGTAGAGAAGGTCAGCATTCAAATCTCAGTCACTGTTTCCTAAAGACAAATTTGTCACCTTCCACGTAACATTATTGTAAAACCGAAATTGAAATAAAGTATTTTGTTTAAATGCTAGTGTTTTTTTTCTAATCCAGTGTTTTTTCGGTGATATACACTTACGGGCATTATATCAGAAATGTCTTATATGTTCTAAGACAACTACAGGACTACAGTAAGTAAAATCTGTTCCCAAACATACGAATCGCAAAGAACAAAAGTTGTTCATTTTCCCTTCGTGGTGTAGAGCGCCGCACTAGTCGTAAAGTACAACTGCATTTTTTTTCTCCTTTCTAGCGTCCGCGTCATTGGGTTATAGTTTTAGTCGAAGTCGATGCAAATAACCCGGTATAATCGGCAGGTGATCCAGAAATATGTAGTCAAAATGTAGAGGTTTATAATTCGATTCAATTTCAATTCGTTTGTGTACGATACTGTTGTTTGATTTGGGAACGGAACCAATATCATTTCCTCAAACTTTGAGGTAAACTGCCGCACCTGTTAAAACCGAATCCAGGTATGTTCAACGTCAGCGGAATAACTGTTCTTTCGAATTTCATTAGTCAACAAGTATTTTGGCATAGTGTTGAAGAGTATCTCTCAGTCTATGAAATTAGAGTTTATCCTACTGTCTTTGTCAAGACTATTAGGAGTGACATGGTTTGGAATGGGAAGTGGATAATCTTAGTTTCGTTAATGATATTTGAGAGTAGTGCATAACATCACAGTTTGAGTTACAGTTTGAACTGACTGGCTGCACTGTAGTAGATCTTTAACCAGACCCGTCTGTGCTGACAGGATGCAAGGGGTTAACAGGGATCTAGTCAGAGGGCCAGAGGTTTCCCAATCCAAGGGCAGATCTGGTGAAGATGACATGACAGAGGGGGACTTGGGGGATGGAATGGTCAACCGACCAGACCACAGTATCAGGTACTTTTGTGTAAATATATAAATGGTGCTTGCTTTCAATCGTCAGTCCCATATAAATGATGAAGGTCAACTCAACTAGTTTTAGATAAGTTGCATGGACTTTGGTGTTCTAAACCTGCTGCCTATGAGTGACATATTCAGCTGCAGGGTGGGTTTCAATCAGACCCACTACTGTTTTCAGCAAAATCTTTCACCACTGTACTTTCCAATAAATCATTAGATGTCATAAAATGTCAAAACAAAAGAACTTGAACAATGTCCATTTGTTTTAATTATCTTTCTTATTCAAACCATGACTTAGGGCACCACACAGCCATTTTGGTTTAATTGTGCCTTACATCATGTGCCAGTAAAAAACTGCAGAGCCGGACTGGCAGTAAGAGCCATACCAAGGAGCTGCTGCCTGGGACGGGGATCCTAAACCGGGGCAGTGAGGTTGGGGATGCAGCCTTCTCCTGGACTTCCTGCAGAGGAATGTACACAGCGTTTAGACAAGAGCTGGATGAGGACCAGACATTACCAAGGTGGAGGGTCAGAAAGACAGGTAGGCATGTTTTCAAGTAGATTATTGGGAATGTATCTCTTGCTTGAACATGGCTTTGATATCGAGTTCCAGTTTTTCTATTTGTCACATACAAATAATATAAATATATGAAAATGTTTACTTGCAGGTTTGCCTCTTCATAATGCTTAATAGAGTAAATGTAAGAGTAATATAAAAAAATAAAAAGCAGAATGAATAATACCATGTCTCTTCTGAAAAAGTTGTGATGCTACGCAAAATGTAAAAACATAATTTAATGATGGGCAAATAATTTATCCCTATATTTTATTAAAAAGAGTGCAAAGTCAAAATATGTGCAAACTGAGAAATTGTATTGTTTTTGGAAAAATAAATGCCCATTTTAAATTTGATCCCAGCAACATGTTTCAAAAAGTTAGAACAGGGCTAACAGAAGATTAGAGAAGGTGTGTAATGCTAAAAAACTTGGTGGAACATCTACAGTGGGGAGAATATCTCACAGTAATCGTAGGTACACTTCTGTGAGAGACGGAATCTAAAACAAAAATCCAGAAAATCATGATTTTTAAATAATTAATTAGCATTTTATTGCATGACATATGTATTTGATACATCAGAAAAGCAGAACTTAATATTTGGTACAGAAACCTTAGTTTGCAATTACAGAGATCATACATTTCGTGTAGTTCTTGACCAGGTTTGCACACACTGCAGCAGGGATTTTGGCCCACTCCTCCATACAGACTTTCTCTAGATCCTTCAGGTTTCAGGGCTGTCGCTGGGCAATACGGACTTTCAGCTCCCTCCAAAGATTTTCTATTGGGTTCAGGTATGGAGACTGGCTAGGCCACTCCAGGACCTTGAGATGCTTCTTACGGAGCCACTCCTTAGTTGCCCTGGTTGTGTGTTTTGGGTCGTTGTCATGCAGGAAGAGTCAGCCACGACCCATCTTCAATGCACTTACTGAGGGAAGGAGGTTGTTGGCCAAGATCTGGCGATACATGGCCCCATCCATCCTCCCCTCAATACGGTGCAGTCGTCCTGTCCCCTTTGCAGAAAAGCATCCCCAAAGAATGATATTTCCACCTCCAATCATCCTTTTTCTTCCTCCAAATAAGGCGAGTGGAATTTAGACCAAAAGGCTCCTTCATGACCTTCTCCCATTCCTCCTCTGGATCATCCGAATGGTCTTGGCAAATTTCAGACAGGCCTGGACATGCGCTGGCTTGAGCTGGGGGACTTTGCGTGCGCTGCAGGATTTTAATCCATGAGGGTGTAGTGTGTTACTAATGGTTTTCTTTGAGACTGTGGTCCCAGCTCTCTTCAGGTAATTGACCAGGTCCTGCCTTGTAGTTCTGGGCTGATCCCTAACCTTCCACATGATCATCGATGCCTCACGAGGTGAGATCTTGCATGGAGCCCCAGACAGAGGGAGATTGACCATCATCTTGAACTTCTTCCATTTTCTAATAATTGCGCCAACAGTTGTTGCCTTCTCACCAAGCTGCTTGCCTATTGTCCTGTAGCCCATCCCAGCCTTGTGCAGGTCTACAATTTTATCCCTGATGTCCTTACACAGCTCTCTGGTCTTGGCCATTGTGGAGAGGTTGAAGTCTGTTTGAGTGTGTGGACAGGTGTCTTTTATACAGGTAACGAGTTCAAACAGTTGCGGTTAATACTGGTAATGAATGGAGAACCGGAGGGCTTCTTAAATAAAAACTAACAGGTCTGTGAGAGCCAGAATTCTTACTGGTTGATAGGTGATCAAATACTTATGTTATGCAATAAAATGAAAATTATTTATTTAAAAATCATATAATGTGATTTTCTGGATTTTTGTTTTAGATTCCGTCTCTCACAGTTGAGGTGTACCTATTGTAAAATGTACAGACCTCTACATGATTTGAAAGTAGGAAAACCTTGAAAATCAGCAGTGTATCAAATACTTGTTCTCCCCACTGTAGTTAGGTTAATTGGTAAACAGGTTAGAATATGGTTGAAATGATTTGCATATCATTGCATTCAGTTTTTTAGCATTCTCCATTCTGTTTCTTTAGATTTTACAAACAGTCCCAACCTTTTTGGAAACGGGATTGTACAAGGTATAGAAACTACTTTTAGTAGGATATTTACATATCTGCCAATGCAAAATTACATAGACACTGAGCAGTCGGTAAATATCTCTACAAATACATATATGAATATATATTTTTTATCTTTGGTGTACAAGGGAGACCACACACCCTGGTTTTCACCTCTGCAATCAATTGGCCATTCTCTAGTAAACAATTTAACTCTGTGTAAGTGATATAGATTTAAGCATCTTCTCAGATGGGTTGAACGTAAACAGAATTAGAGGCTATTGGCTGGTGTTAGTGTGCTTCCAATATGATGACCGGAGTTAAGAACAACTGAAAAATAGTGCACTGCATAGCAAACAGGGTGCCATTTGTGTTGTAGCTGGTGACTCTCAACACTGAAGTTAATGAGTGGCTTGTCTGTTGCATTGTATTCATCAGATAACAAATGTGTTAAAATGACTCCCTTTGGGCGTTCAATTAGCAGGAACAATAATGGGGACTCTCTGAGTTGTCTTTCTCTCTGTCTGTGTGTTTACCATCTCTGTTTGATGTTGTTAGGTGAGATCGATGACGTCAGAAGTATACTCACATATGTCACCTTCCCTCACTTGTGTGCTAGTTGGGCGTGTATATTAAGAGACATGCACGCATGCAGTCTTTCAGAACAAATACATGCACTCATTGAGACATAACTGTTTTATATTTCACATTGAATATTGGCTTCCTTCTCTTAGAATCCTTGAATAATCTGTCCAATGAGGAGCTGAAAGAGAGGCTACAAGAATTGACAGAGGTGAGTTCTGGATTTGGAGGTTGCTATGTTAAAAGAGAATAAACATACTTTGGATGAGAATTTGTTTAACTTAATGAGGGCATACAGCTTTGGAAAAAAATACGAGCGAGCCCACTGCACCTTTTTCTTTCCATTCCAACAGAGTTGAAAAGGAAAAATTTGAGTGAGGAACAGATGCATTCTATTTGTATTGGTCTCTTAACCGGAACCATTCTGTTCCTCACTTGTTTGGAAAGGAAAGAAAAAGGTGCAGTGGTCTCTTAATTTTTTAAGAGGTCTAAAATCGCAAAATGTAAGGAGGCAGCACAGGTGCTAATCCCGGCACTTCTCATCTCACATCTGGACTACTCCAACACAACTGTAATTTAGGCGCCCTGCATGTGCCACCAGACCCCTGTAAAATTTCCAGAACACGGCGGTCCACCTGGTGTTGCGTTTTCCTGACGTTACCCCTTTCCTCCAAACATTCCAATGACTTACAGTTGAAGCTTGAATCCGCTACAAGACCATTGGGGCTTGCAGACAGCACAGCTAGCGGTACTGCCCTGCCCTACACAGAAGTTACATTTTTAACCTTCTCTTCTTTCTTGGCTGTCCCACATTAATGGGTAGACATTTATTAGAGCTTTTTCCACATCAGCCATATAGAGCTTTTCTGGGAGACTACCAAGGTGTGTAGCTTTCACGTGTACCAACTAAGAAAATTACATGCTCCAACAAGTAGCAGTTGAGTATTTCAATTAATAAATTTCACGGGAAAAATTAAGAAACCTAGTGTTGAGGCCTGGTGCTCAGGTACAAGAACAGGGTCTGATGACCCCAAGGTCTTCTGTTCATTCTGGCATCATTCTGGTTTCAACACAGTCGAACAGATCATTTATCACACTGGGTTTCTAATAGTTTAGCAGGTTTCCTAATTACCAGACCTAGAGTAGATCAACAGTGTGACCATTCCTGTTGACATACACCACAACCGTGAATAAATCAGTCTTTAACAATACATGCTGGTCCAAATGTGCTGGATAATAATTTGTGCTACACCACAAACCACACTTTTTTTGAGTCATCTCCATGCTGTGCTTCCCACCTGATGAAGACTGTCCTGATCAGCGTCTCTTATGTGACTAGTTTCCCTTCACTGAGCCATATTACTTTTTTGACATCTATCAACACATAATGACACATTTTTCGGTAATTTATTGAAAATAAGAGTGAATTATCCAGTTCATTAGTATTCTGACCCTTTATGGATAACTTTGTAGAAGCGCCTTTGGCCCCGATCACAGCATTAGGTCTTCTTGGGTACGCCTCTACAAGCTTTGCGCACCATGTTTTATGCCTTTTATCACTCACTACTTTAAATCCCCGCTGGATGGAGTGATGCGTATATGGTTGTCCTTCTGGCCATTTCTCCCATTTTTGCAGAGAAACTCTGACGCTCTTTTAGAGTGGCCAGTGGGGATCAACTCCCACAGACTATGCAATTTTCTACTACCTCTTTGATGTTGAATCCCCTTGCAAGTTTAGCAAAGCTTTTGCACAAACATACATTTGAAAAGTTTTCTTTTTTGCCATCATTGGTGAATCAGTTGAATGACAACATTGTTGTCTGATTATGATTTTTTCTGACAGGAGGCAGAACTTCTTCGCTGTGAGTTGGAGGTCACCAGTCGTCATCTGGAGGGTAAACACGAAGCACTAAAGATCCTCCAGGGACAGGTACACACACATTTGAAATTCTTTATTTGAAGCCCCAATTTATGTTCAAATATGATTCAAACCATGTGTCAACATCAGGATAAATGCATTTGATTCACCAAATACCACAACATGGGTTAGGGTTAACATCACAGCACTTTTGAGACCTCTGCCCTCTCTAACATCGATAGCCTGGAGTGATTATTACTACGAAACCCAGGTGACAAATTGCAACAAGACTACGCCAGATTTTTTGGAAACCTACGCTCTAGCTTTAGACAAATTAAAAGCATGACTGTAAAGGCTTCAGAGGCAACCTTAAGCACAATGAGGAATATGGTTCAGGAAGCAAAGAAGAATCCTAGGGCCACATGTCATACGTCTGGGGTTTGGACAGATTGGCAGAGGCAAAACGGTGGGTATAATCCATCTTTTAATAAAGGAATGTATAACAGAAACAAACAAACTCAAAGCAGACTTATGACTGAGTATTGTAGCCTTCAGCTGCTAACCAAAATAAACCACACCATGTGCTGAAAACAGTCAACTTAAATAGGTTCCCCAATTGGAGGCAATACACAACACCTGCCTCCAATTGGGGAGACCCAAGTGCATAGAGGTGGCTAGAGGCACCTCTATTGGCCACGTCCTGACTATGGCCCCAGCCAGTGCGAAGATGGCTAGGGGCATAGTCAGGACTTGACACCACAGTTGGAGAGTTACAGAACTTGGTTGCATTTAAGTGTAATCAAGTCTTCAAATCTTCAACTACGCTTCAATTCAATTAAAATTGCTCTATTGGCATAACATGACAATGTATTCTATTATACCAAAGCATATTCTTTGAGAAATAATTAAGTAATAAGAGAAAGGTAAACAAACAAAGAAACAACAACATTAAGAGTTGGTGGCATCCCAAAAAAGTTTTGTTGATCATTCAAAGACTAGAATGATTTTATTATTTTGTGGCAGGCAGCATTCTAGTGTGATGCAAATCAACAGCTATCTGTGTCTACCCCCAAACAGTTGCCAATCAGAGAGATTTTTGGAATCTTAATTTTAATATTAATCATCTTAGTCTCTCTCACCTGGAAATGGTTTACACTCTATAGTGTACACAATCATCTGTATGGTTTACAAAGACTTATGTATATAAACTCTCCTCTAACACTCATTGATTCCCTCCAGGCTACTAGTTCATTGAAGTGATTTTCTGCTAAAGCCGTCTTTCTCAATTAAAACCCTTGAGAGCGGAAATATTAATGTTTTTAATATTTTCCTAATGCATAACTAATTTGGAACTGGGAAATGATGTGAGGCCAATTACACTGCTCAAAAAATTGAGGGAACACTTAAGTCATACAATGCGTCTCGACGAACAAAATATATTAAAGATCAACACTTTTACTGTACATTGTGTAAGTTGTTGAGAACAAAGGTCAATGGAAACCAAAATCATCAACCCACTGAGTCAAACTCATGCCTGTATGTACTCCTGACAACGCCTGGGCATGCTCCTGATTAGATAGCGGATGGTGTCCTGGGGGGGTCCCCTCCCAGACCTGGATCAAGGCATCAGTGAGCTCCTGGACAGTTTGTGGCCCTATTTGGCTGCGGGACATAATGTCCCAGAGGTTCTCAATTGAATTCAGGTCTGGGGAATCTGAGGGCCAGTCAATAGCACCAATGCCTTTGTCATCCATGAGCTGCCTACACACTTTAGCCACATGAGGCTGGGCATTGTCCTACAAAGAAGAATCATTCAGGAAGGATGAGGAAAGAGCTTTGGTCTATGGCCACCACGTGCAAACCATTCCATTTTTGTGGGTTGTCTTTCTGTTGCCTCTCCAGTGCACCTGTTGTCACTTTCATTTGGACCAAAACAGGTGACGTTGATTCATGATAACTTATGGTTCCTAATTGGACAGATTGATATCCCTGAAGTTTAATTGGCTTGGTGTTATACTGTGATGACTGTGTTCTCTTCATTTTTTTGAGCAGTGTATTTATTTGTAGTGCTTTCAGAATATGTTAATTTAATCCTCAGTGTAATCTGCCATCTGAAAAACAGTTAATGTCTCTTATATAACACTTTATTTTTATTACTTTTTTCAGGCTATTCTAAAAAGAGCCACCAGTCACACTCACATCCTTCTACAGAAGAGCGAGGAGAGAACCAAGGCCCTCGAGAAGGTGACAGTTTGTTTATGGGCTTTATGTAGTATGTTTTAAAGCCACAGGGAGGTAGTTCAAATAAAGGATTGGTTTGTTTACTTTCACATACTTTCAGACTGTCACCTAGCTAATGTGTTTCACACAGGTCTGTGTGACTCAGCAGGTCTGTTAAAAACAACAGTAAAAACAGGAATCAATGGTTAATTTAATTAAGGTAATATTATCTGGAATCTGTGTGTGTCAGAGTGTGGTTGGAAAAAAGCCACACTACTTTTCTCAAAACTGAATGTCTCCCCTTTTAGGAAGTGAATGCCATGCAGTGGGAGATCACATACAACCAAATGCAGTTCAAGAACTTTGAGCTGTCCTGGGAGCAGAAGTACTCCAGGTGAGGTATTGTGGCTTGTGTTTAACAGGATCAAAACTGTAATGTGTCACTGGTAAATTGTCACATACTTCATTTCTGGTAATAGGTTATTTTGTTTGCAAGGTCAATTGTAGTTAAGTCGGTTGCCTGCAATTGTTTTGATGCTCTCAAACACCAGAAATTTATTCTTTGGTCATTTTTTGTTTGTTTATTAAGTACATTTTTAAACTAAAATGACAACAAAATTAACTACTGATATTAATAATGTTTAGAATTGTAAATAAATATTTAGTGTATGTTTGTGTGGGTGAATGAATGTGTGAATATGTGGTCAGACAATTCAAGGATTCAGATAACTTAGCCTGTTAGTGTGAGACCCATTACTACAATTGTCCACCTGACCAACAGTAGGTGAATATTGAATGCTAATGTTGCAGGCTTTCGTCATGCATAGTTTTCGGTAGATGTCCTGGATGGGTGGAAGCATGTCCCCAGTATAGCGTTATAAAGCACTGTGCAAAAAATACAAAAAGGGCTTTATAAAATTCATTAGATTGACTGAGGACAGGATGTTCTCTATGGTTTCTTTTTTATATTACTCAGGTCATGCCAAACGTCCCTGACTAGTCCTCAACTACATGACACCTGAGAACTTACACCCGCTGACTCGGTGCAGTTTTAATTGGTCTGTCCATACACATGTGGGTCAGGATTTTGATTGGCCGGTGTGTTTGTGGGCAGGGTTTGCAGTGAGAACAAGGCACTGAGTGACAGTCTGGAAGACCGGGTGAGGGAGGTGCAGGAGCTGAGGGCAGAGAACGCTGGTAGGTACCCAGTTCCTCTATTAGATAACCTGTAATACATGCCAGTGTCAGTCACACAGAGTAACTGAGAAAGAGCATGTGTATGTGTTTGTGAAGCCGCTAGTCAGCAGTGTCTGGAGCTCCTGGCCATGCTGAACGTCCGGGAGCAGAGGGTGTTCCAGGGGACCAAGCCCCCCAGCAGCCAGGGGAGAGCTGGGGACCAGAGGACCGTACTGGAGGTGGGTTACCAAAAGAAAGGGATACTTATCAGTCTGCACACATGATCCAACTAAAGATTTGAGGGGGCAGTTGACAGAGCTGGAGATGTAATTTTTTTTTACAGTGAACGTACAGTGGATATATTTATTGTTTGATCTGTTGTTAATTTGTTTAAAACTTTTTTACTATGGAATTTAATTTGAGTTGGTTATATTATCCTTTTGTTTTCTCTTCACTCTAAAATGTTTCAATTAACAAGCAACAGTGTGTCCCAATGTTTGTAGCCTTGCCATTGAAAAGTGTGGTATGTGGCCATGGATTGTCCTGCATATAGAGACCGATATAGAGACAGAGATCTAAGTTGCTGCCTCGTATGTATAAGTACAGCATGGGTCTGACATTAAGCATAAACACTCTCCTCTCCTTTACCACTTTACTGGCCAATAAAGCAGATTTTAATTTCTGTCTGTTCTTTCTAGCTGGCTGTGTTGGGTGCATGCCAGTGTCCTAATGTAAAAGAGGCCTGCCCGTGTGCCCGGACAGCAGCCGCCAGTAGGAAACAGGTGCTTCAGCTCAAACAGGAGGTAGAAGACACATTTACTATGTTATAAATCCCTGATCTAATAGAGATAAACACAATGCAGGGTTTATTCCAGCTCAGCACTAAAATATGTACAGATGGATATAAAAAGTCAACGCACCCCTGTTAGAATGCCAGGTTTTTGTGATGTAAAAGAACGAGACAAAGATAAATCATGTCAGAACTTCTCAGAGCAAAAGCCATGGTCCAAAGAGAAATTCCGAAGCATCAGATGGATCTCATTGTTGAAAGATATCAGTCAGGAGAAGGGTACAAATTAATTTCCAAAGCATTAGATATGCCATGGAACACAGTGAAGACAGTCATCATCATGTCGAGAAAATATGTCACAACAAAGACATTACCAAGAACTGGACATCCCTCCAAAATTGATGAAAAAACAAGAAGAAAACTGGTCAGGGAGGCTTCCAAGAGACCTACAGCTACAATAAAGGATCTGCAGGAATTTCTGGCTAGTACATGTTTCAACAATCTCCCGTATTCTTCATATGAATGGGCTATGGTGTAGGACTGAACTGAAGGACTGAAGCCTTTTCCTACAAAGAAAACATCCAAGCCTGACTGAAGTTTGCCAAAATAAACATCAACTCTCCCAAAAGCATTTGGGAAAATGTGTTATGGTCTGATGAAACCAAGGTTGAACTTTTTGGCTATAATTCCAAAAGGTATGTTTGGTGTAAAAACAACACTGCACATCAACCAAAAGAACACCATACCCACAGTGAAAAATTGTGGTGGCAGCATCATGTTTTAGGCCTGTTTTTCTTCAGCTGGAACCAGGGCCTTAGTCAGGGTGGAGGGCATTATGTTTCAAATACCAGGCAATTTTGGCACAAAACCTTCAGGCGTCTGTTAGAAAGATGAACCTGAAGAGTAAGTTCACCTTTCAGCACGACAACGACCCAAAGCATACATCCATATCCTCTAAAGCATGGCTTCCTCAGAAGAATATTAATGTTTTGGAATGGCCCAGCCAGAGCCAAGACCTGAATTCTATTGAACGTCTGTGGGGTGATCTGAAGAGGGCTGTGCACAGGAGATGTCCTCGCAATCTGACAGATTTGGAGCACGTTTGCAAAGAGTGTGCACATTTTGCCATGTCAAGATGTGCCATGCTAAGTGCTGTAAAAAAATCAAAATGTGCTTCAACAAGGTATCAGTTTAAGGGTATGCACACTTATGCAACCAGGTTGTGAGTTTTTGTGTTTTTCCCACTTCAAAGATTTCAGTTTGTTTTTCAATTGAATTGTTCATGTTGTAGGTCACATTAAAGGGGGAAAAAGTTCTGACATGATTTATCTTTGAAAAAAAAATTTTTACATCACAAACACCTGCCATTTTAACAGGGGTGTGTAGACTTTTTTTATCCTGTGTGTGTGTGTGTGTGTGTGTGTGTGTAGCTGGAGGCTTATAGCAGGAGGAGAGAGGAGGCTATGCTGATGGCAGATGCGTTCCGGATTGCCTTCGAACAACAGCTCAAGAGGCGCAGTGACCACTTTCTGCTGTTGGCCGAGTCGGACAGGCACAAGTCCCACCCACGCCGACCAGAAGGTAGGATGTTTGTTCATGTGAATTGTACAGTGGTTTTAATGCTTACCCGCAGAAGAGCATGGTCCAGCAATCGATGCTGCTGACTCAAGCACACATGCACTGTTGCAGCATGGTTTCGAATCTGACCTACTGCTCTTTCAACC
Organism: Esox niger; assembly: GCA_016801105.1. Lineage (NCBI taxonomy): Eukaryota > Metazoa > Chordata > Actinopteri > Esociformes > Esocidae > Esox > Esox niger. The sequence continues at coordinate 96,537 of JACXGJ010000596.1, forward strand.
CTAACCCTCTCCTTGTGTCAGAAACCCGACAGAACTTAGTGTGGGTACGGTACAGTATGGTTGTCCAGGAACTGGAAAAGACTGGGAACCACTGAAATAAAGCATTGAAATGTCAGCAAACATAAAACTGTTGCATACAAACACTGACAATTGAATAAATTAATCAGTTTTTTCCAGGAAGTGATATTTAATCAGTTCATAATTAATAAAATCAATAACTCTGTGCAGGTAGTGATAATTAATGTACCTGTGTTGCAGGCCAGAATAAGACATCTCTCAGTGTGGCTCAGAGACTAAGAGGACTGCTTCCGTCTGGCACAGACATAACGGATAACCCCACAGAGACTCTACACAAGCTCCTCGATCTGGTCTGGGTTTTTCTTTGATCAAATATGACATGCTTTGCCATAACTGTGCCTGATACAATATACAGTTAGGTACAAAATCATGGGTCCACTTGATAAAATAAACTGTATTAAATGAATTAAAGGTGATATTTGGGAAGGTGTCAGAATTTGCAACATTAAGATATTTTTCTATAGGTAATTTTTGGCTTTATTGGATAAATACAGAGAGTATAGATAGAGGAACATTTTTAGCTGTAAGTGCATTGGGGCTGATAAAAAAAACCCTGGTGCAGTAAATGTGCAATGGAGGCAGTGATTTAGACTGCTATAACAAACTAGGCCATGTTTGCCGTTACTTTAAAATAATTCTGTCTAGGGGTTGTAGGCTGACCAAAAAAAGGAAAAACAGTAACCCAGATCATTGTACCAGGAAAAGTATGTCATGTATACGGTTTATAGACCTTGCACTGTTAGTAAGTGCTATGCTATCCTCCCTGCTGTTCATGGGATGTTTAAGCTCATCCACGGATCTCTGTCTCTACATCTGCTAATTTTCTCTCTCCTGTGTAGCTTAGTGACAAGGAGGAGGCTCTAGCTCATCAGAGGAAGGTTAGCTTCATGCTAGCCCGCAATACAGAGGAACTGGAAAAACGTCTACAGACAGACTATTATACACGGCAGACAAAAAAACCTTCAACACCACACTGTTCTTTGGATGCAGACAGATGCAAGTACCACCATGCAGAAACAATCTGCTGCAGCTCCACTCATATCCAGGCGATGGCAGGAGACAACCAATGTGATCATGGGACATTAGAGTCTCCTGAACTCACGCTGTCAGAGGTCCAAGATGCCCAGACGGAAGACAACGACCCGAAGATATAGGTCTTATCTCCATGACACACAGCCACAGAGATGGTGTAGACGAGGGAGGTGAAACTGAGGGCAGACTGGTCAGCTTATTGTCAGTTATCTGTCACTGGGTGTCCCAGACCTAAATGGTGCACTACATTTTACCAGGACCCATTGCAAATAGTTGGCCAATGGGAGGCAGCTAGGGATCTTTTTTACTTGAGGGCAGATGGCAATAGTATCAGAATGTTCTTGAACTTTGCTTCTCTTTTAAATGAATGTATCTTAATCTGTATAAACTTTGAGTGTGTTATTATACTGCATGCAATTTTAATGCTTAAAAATCTTAATTGAAAATGATCAAACCTAAAAGGTATGGCAGAACCCCTTGCTTTGAATAATTCCTGACTGATAATACCATTAATAGTATGTCTTGCCATCATATACTACACCGTATCTAACTGTAATTTCAACATAATAAAATTACATTGGTTGTTGAAGGCTATGTTGCTGTATAATTGTTCAAATGTCAGAATGGTGATGTAAAATGTTAGTTGCAATGTTGATGATATCAATTACACAATGTATTTGTCCACATTTTTACACTTGCTTATGCATTTCTTGTGCGCTTTCAGAGAACTACAAGTCCCATAATCCAATTCAACGGAAGCTCCTAGAATTCATGATTACGTGTTGATGTGTTTTCGCTAGCTCACATACGCTTTCAATCTTGAATATTTCATGGGTATTTCAAATAGATCAAGTGTAACACGTTTGCTTCGTGTACGAGTCATTGTTCTTATTTTAACTGGAAGCGTTTCATTCTGTTTCGTCTTGAATTTGAAGCCCGAAACAACAGAGGTGTCAACAGGTAGTAAGCTGGTATATAAACGATTAAATTGTGACTGGTGCCTGTGATGGTGGTTGCACTTACCAACCAGGATGTCTAGCTGACTGATGTAGTCATATTTAATCTGATCGTTTTATCATATTTGCTAAATGCAGGGGTATTATGACAGTTGCAAAGAGGTTTGGGGGCACCACGAGCGGCCAGAGCAGCTGCAATGCGCCTAGTCATTGATTCTGTGAGTCTTTGGAACTGTACTGTACTGCGCTATGGAACACCATTCTTCCAAAAGATAATCCTCATTTGGTGTTTTGATTGTGGAGGAGAGCGCTGTCTTACACGTCGGTCCAAAATCTCACATAGTTGTTCAATTGGGTTGAGAACAGGTGACTGTGAAGACATAAAACAAGATTCACAACATTTTCATACTCATCTTATCATTCAGTGGACCCTCATGCCTGGTTGAAGGTTGCATTGTCATACAATGCAGACCCAATAATGAACACAATTTCAAAGTCACTTAGATGTGTTTTTCTTGCCATCTTGATTCAAAATGGAGGTCAACTGGGCCTGCTCAGCATTTTTATGCAGGCTACAGAGCCTGATAGACGCCTGTATGGAGGCATCTATATTTCTTATATTCCTTCACTCATTCAGTTTTTTCCTTGAGCTTGTCCCGTCTGTACGTCTAATAGATAATATATGTTAGCGTTATTAGTCCAAAAGTATTTCTTGTACATACTTTTTGTCCAATTTGTCCATATCTCAAAGCAATGAAGGACCACACGCTGGAGCACTTCCTTAGCCAAGGGAAAATCAGAGTCAATGATGCAGCAGATATTCAGTGGGCCCATGCTGCCAACAGCAAGACCAAGATCACTGAGGCACTACAAAGTAAGCACTCTGAATGGAAAGTTTTAGTACAGTACAGTGAGAGTATCTGCCCCTGGGCATTTGCACTTTTTGAGTGAACGGTCATATTTTTTCACAGGCATTGGTATGTTTTATTTGACAGCACAATGAAAAGACAGGAGTGGTTTTGCTGAAAGAGCATGGGCTGGACTCAAACCCACACTTCTGCATATGTGGGTGCCTGAGGCAACCATGGTAATCAACACAAAATTTGGATAGTTATGAATGCAACACCCAATGCCCCATGTGAAAAAGCTTCCTTCTATAGACAAACTACACCAACTTTAGCAGTAACAATTGCAGCCAAACACTTTCTGTAGTTAATTACCAATTTCTTACAGTGCTGGGAAGCGATTTTGTCTCACTCCTTCATGTTGAACTGATTTAACATGAAGAAGTAGATTTTTTTTCTTTTCTTTTAGCATAAATCTCTTTTAGATATTTTTAGATACTTTTTTCAACTTCCCTATTTGATTTAGGTCTTAAAGTTGACTAGGCCATCCCAAGGAATTACATTTCTTGTTCTTCAACCATTCTGAGGAAGATTTGCTTTTGTATCATTGTTTTGCTGCATGACCCAGCTGCGCTTCAGCTTACGGACAAATGAACACATCTCCTATATTTCTTTGATACAGAGTTCATGGTTCCTTCAATGATTGCAAGTTGTACATATGTTGATGCAGCAAAACATCCCCAAACCGTGACACTGCTACAAACATGCTTAAATCAGTAGACTTTGTATAAAGGCTTTAATTCCTACATTGCTCTTGATTTATGTATGTAAATTCCATCAAATTAAATGAGTCTGCACATCAACCTCTTACGGTGTTTTGATTAAAATCCAATTTGCTGGAGTATTCTGCCAAAACAACAAAACTTGTGTCACTGTCCAAATGCATGCACAGTTGTACTACAAGATCAGACCAAATTCTATGTAAAACTGTGTAAAAATCTGATGGGGCAAATACTTATTCATGACCCTGTAATTTCACTGTATTAAAATGTTATTTGCCATTTTGTTAGTTGAAATTAAGATCAGTGGTTATGTGTGTTATTGAAATCCTTTTGTTACTTTTGGAGCCTCATCAAAAGAGATTTAGGCAATCTGCTTGTGAAGATGCTTGGCGCTCACTATTTAATTCATACTCAAAGGTTCTGCCCATATGATTGAGGCGGACATCCTTCTAAGGGGCCATGAACCTAAAGAGCCAATCATGGCTCATCCTCCTGAGAATGATAGTGATATCTCACTGCGTGATTGGCTGAAGGTGGTCCAGGCGTCAGACAAAGGGATAAAGCTAGACTTTAAAAGGTGAGTGATATCCCTACTTATTGTTTTATGATAAATGTACAGTAGTATTTCTTTTGTTCAGTTTGCTATATTAGCATGTATTGTATTTATTTTATCAACATGTTTGAAAAGGCCTGTTTACCAAGTTATTAACCTAGTCCTGGGCCCGTATTCACAAAACATTGTATCTTAGCACTAAGAGGCCTCCCAAACAGTAGTAAAAGTTCCTGGCTAAGAGTTTCCTCTTAACTTATTAACAAAGCTGCTAAGACCAACTTTTACTAAGGAATGGGGAGAAATCTCAGAGAAAGGGCGGGGTTGACTCCGTTGCCATGGATGATGGTGTGTTCCACAAACAAGCTTAATTTCTATGCCCACAGTGACTGGCTGATAGGGGAGGGGTCTCTTTCTCTCATCATAGCAATACTGTACAAGGATGTGTCATGTTGCCATATTGAAATAAAGATATTCAAATAAAAATGTAGGCTAAGTATCACTGATATAACATGAAATCAAGAATGATATACTGACTATTTGAGATGGATTCAGCTAATTGTCGGCCTCTTGCATGTCTGTCAGCTTGTAAAGAAATGCACATTTATCTTTTGATGGTGCAGTAATTTGTGCAATTATGTGTCCAATAGATGGCACCAACAACACTGGGTGGACCAGCTATGGCCATTAAGTTGTCTTTGTTTCTTTGAAGTTGGCGAATGAGGAAGCCGAATGATTTGTCAAACGATATGGGGTCTGGAGAAGGCATTTATTGTTTGATGTAATATTCTACTTACAGATGACTGAGATACACAGTTCATCTGCGCTGAATAGCTGCATTTTCCCTCTGGCCAAGTAGCGAGTTGTCACAACCCTCTCCGGTGTTATTGGGTTGTTCCTGTTTTTGTTGGTGATGTGACTGCATCAATGACTGGCTCAACTATGATCATTATACCTTCACGATAAAGGCGACACCTTGTTAAAAGCTCAGTATCATTAAATGTTTCTAAAACGTTGAACTGATTACGAGGGGGATTGCCGGCAGCAGCCCTTTTAGGATTGTATATGATTTGGTCTTAGTGACTTAAGAGTCCTCTTGTCTACTCATACATTTTCATAGATTTAGGAGCTGGTTTTAGCACTAAAACGCTTTGGTAAATACTCTTAAACCAAATATAACGTCACGCCTAAAATTTGGACTGACATGCCTATTGTTTTTAAGAGTTTCTCCTAAATCGGCAAGTTAGGAGCTGCTTTTGGCCTTAAGATGTTTTGTGCAAATTCTGAACAAGCATCTGAATAACTGTCCTAAACTCGAAATGTGCTTGAAATGTGCATGTTAAAAGCTTTTTGAAATATGTTTTTATTCACCTACAGTTTCCTTTCAGTTTGTGTAATCCATTTGATATTAAACACAGCCTTCAGGCAGTTGCTCCGTCCATGGCATTATTAGACAGTGTTCGGTCTGAGCTGCGCGGCCCTGTGTGGATCAACGCTGACATCCTACCAGGCCCTGGGGGCAAGGCCACGCCCCTTGACCCCAAAGATTTTGTGGAGGCAGCAGTGACCCCTGGTTCTCGTAGTGACGTGCTCTCCTTAGGTTGGACCACGGGCTGGTCTGCAGACACTGAGAACCCAGGTGAGTTGACCCAACCACATTTTGTGGGTGCAACACCTAAGCCTAAGTTTTTTCACAACAAAGGACAATGCATTCAGTGTCTTCTCATTTGTGTCCAGTCAAATTAACCAACAAAAGTTTCCATCTACAACACACCCAGTGATAATTATCCCAGTGATAATCATCCCAGTTATACAGTGCAGTCCATAAGTATTTTGGCAGTGACATGTTTTGTTGTTTGGCTCCAAATGTTATACAACAAGTTTACATGAAGTTGTCATATTTAGTACATAGTGAGAAGTCTACATCACTAATGAAGACAAGACTGTTCTAGGGTTAGCTATGCGTACCCACTCCACATTATTTCACTGATAACTTGGCATGCCAGTAAAACATTTTCCCCACACGTTCTTCTCTTCATTCTGGTACATCTTATAATATGTCTCATTTGCAGACAGTACTTCTTTCCAGGTAATTTTTAATGTAATCTGGTGTGTTTACACCATTGCAGTGTAGTCTCTAGTTCGGCTGGTGAGGCCAGCAAAGGATAGTGGCGGATACATGAATTCTTACCTCCTGGAGTGTTCCTGAATGTATTTCTTCATTTTGGTGACTTTCCTTTGTCTACCTGGTCATTTGCAATTTGTGAGCTAACCAGTGCTATCTTTCATCTAGAAGTACCAGAAAGTGGATGTTGGCACAGCAAATGTCTCTGATCTATTCCTTTTGATTTCTCTGCATCAAGATGAACAGCTTGACACTTCTTTCGTCCTTGTGTTATACACCAGGAACAGGCACCAAAATGAACTGCCTAGAATCAAATAGAAATAATGATGTATGGCTGCCAGTTCATCTTTCTCTTTGATTTACAGGGTACAGCTGGGAGATGGTGAGGGAGATGGAGGCAATTTGTCGGCCCCTGAGACAGTCGGTAACGTTCCCTGTTAGGGCAGCTCTCATGAACCAGTCCTTCCCCCAGCTACAATGGCTTCTTCAGCAGTCTGACAGGTATGATTACCACCTTTACCAAACACTGGATCCCAAACGGACCTCTAGTCCCAAGCCACCACCCCTTATGCTACGTGCACACGTAGCTCAAATCACAAATCGTCCAATCTCTGGCAAGCTATCGCTGGCTGTCATTGGAAGTGAGTGTGCCTCTGTAGCTATAGTGAGCGGACAGTGTGCACGTAGGGTTAGCCTTGGCTCTAACACCTCCCATACTACCTGATCCTGCCCCTATACCCTCTAGTCCAGCCCTACACTTTACACCTGGGGTCGGCAACTAAGGTTGCCATTGGGTCAATGTTTTGCTGAGACAATAATAAGTGGGCCTGAACATGGTTAGGAAATTAGCAGTCCTGCACTGCAAAAAAAACAACATATTTAAACAGAATTGGTTGGTATTTATTCTATGCAGTGACAATTTCAGAGTCTTTTTAACCTCATAAAATATTTAATAAAATAATCTTGCAATCACAACAATTTTGCCCTTATAGTCTCTAAAAGTATAATACAAATTGAGGTGTCAGTGATAATTGGACACAGAAATATACATTCTTACCCCTTTTCCCCAATGTAAAACCAGAGTTTCTTAATCCAATTGAAACAGTTAAAATGTCTATTTTTATTTTACTGTTTTTTTTTCCCAATTGAGTGGACACGGTCTTCAAGCATTTACAACCATTACACCCTGAGGTCTGACAGACAAAGAACAATTACAGCTTTAACTGATATTTACTCTCTTGTTTTATTTACTTCTAAGAATTTACCAACGTTAACAACTTCTTTCCTTTAAGCGTCTGCGTCTTTGAGGGGACCTTTTTCTTTGCCAAAGAGCTGCCTCTTGCACTGAACCTTTTCTTTTATATTCTAAAAATAAGAAAATAATTGGACAATAAATATATGATTATATATATCCTTAGGCCTTGCTTGCTTGTCCAATCCTTTTTCTATTAAATGTAGTGCCCAAAGGCTATGTTGGGTTTTATCAATAGAGGTTCATTGTGACAAAAAAAAAATGTCACTGAGGCAAATACATGTATTTCACATTCCACTTTACCTCACTCCATTCACTGAGTGCATGTGTGTGTGCAAGCTAATCATTGAACCCAACAGAATCAAATCTCCTTTCTCCTAGTGCGACCTAACACAGACAATGCAGATTTCTAATCTCTCTCTTTGTTACTCCCTCTGTTTTGCACTCTTTTGTCTTCGTCCCTCTATTTGTGCATCTCTCTTTGTTCCTCTGTCATTTCTCAGGTATAGCCTGACAGTGTGGACAGGCCAGTCTGATGCCTTGGCTGTAGAGGACCTGTTGCCCTACAGGAAAGACATTGACAAGACTAGGATCTACTATGACCTGCTGGATGCACAGAGGGCACAGCTCAGAGGACTGCCCGGCTTCTGATCTTATTATCACAGTTATTATGGTCTAAAGTGACAAACTGATTTTAGATCAGCACTTCTGATTACAGACCCAGAGCTTAGAATACTCCAAGGCTACTGGTGAACGATGAACTTCACATTCGTAATGGCTGTTACCTCAGTACTTTTTAGAAAATAATGGGCTGGTGCTTTCAGTGCTTAATGACAAGGGTGCAATGCCTGCGAAAGAGTTAAATAGTTGAAAATGCCTTTAGCAGACACCCAGATTTACACAAAACGATTTAAAACTGTTGTGAATAGCAGTTCAGAAGTGTACAGTAATTGCAATATTACCCTTGTAAAAGTGTGAAATCAGGGCCACATTCAGGATCACAGTGTTGCACAAAGTGTTTTTAGTTTTGAACAGATAAGTAACCTTGAACATTTTGCGAATAATGTTATTCAGGTTATAATATGACACCCTTGAGATTGACTGTGTCAGTGTATGAATGCTGATTGTATTAGCAGTAGAGACGCACAACAGAAAAGGCAATGCAAAAACAACCATGTGAAATGATGTGCATCAAAACTGTTAAATAAACACGCTGTCAATACTGTAATTGGATGCTCTAAAATTTGTACTAATGACTTTTAAAACAGAAAATTATTAAGAAGCTTGTTGGTTTTTGACTGGGGTTTTTGTTCGTCCCCCCAACACACATTTTCATGGTCGTGCTGTCTTGCCAACTCCACTGCTGTTTTAGCGGGACATTAATTTTGTCTGAGTATGACTTGCTCACTTTTGAAGAAAAAATCCTATCTTCTATCAGTGTTTATTGGATTCAAGGGCTCCACAGAATTTTATTTAGTTTCATTCCACGTGAATACAGTTCCAAAAGGGAAAAGCATCTGTCTGTTGTCACATGTCCCAATGAGAAGTGCAGTGAGATTTTGGCTCTCGGGCATCAAACAAATCAATCGGTCCACCAATCAAAATGAAACTCAGCTTATTTCATTTGTTTTCAATGATCATGATGTTGCAATTGTTATTCCTCTAGTCCTTCCAAAGATGGATGGAATGGTAAGTCTGGAAGAAGTGTAATTAAGCACATCAAAAAAGCTGGCATGAGCATTTATAGGCTTCTGATAAGAAGGCACTCATTTTTTGTTAACAATGTTATGGTCACATGGCAGGCAAACAGCGCTTGACTAGAAAGCAATTACAGCCAAGAACACGGTAGCCTGAAACATAATGACAACACTGCATTCTAGCTTGGTTCAAGGGCTATTTGTGCTGTTTTGCAAAGGCATGACAATGACGAGCCCATGGCTTATTCAACAGAGCCCAGATCACAGAATCTGGTGTCGTTCGATTCATTGGAGCTCCTCGAAGTTGACCAGCTGTTTGATCTGTTCGGTCTGCATGGAGTGTCTCCTCAGCAGTGTCTTCTTAGCATTCAGATCCCTGGGGAAGGAAGGTGCGCAGGGGACGAGAGGCTTGGTCACTGGTACTGCTGTAACACCTCCGTTCAGATTCAGAGCCTTGGTGCTCCCACTCAGATGCAGGCTGTTACACATCAGGTTGGTCCCGATGTCTGGTATAGGTGCGTGAGGGTTGAGAGGGGGCAGGTACCCTGGGCGGGTGTGAGAGATGTGATCCAAGAGCAGGGCTCCCGACCCTCTCCTTTCGAGGTTTGCTGGGACTCTCCTCTGGGTGGCGCTCTCCAGAGACTCCCGGGAGCCGGACAGGGTTGAGGAACGACTGGTAACTAGCTTTCGCTTCTCACTCCCCCCTACAGCACCCACAATGCTTCTGGAGGAGTCGTTGCAATCTAGGTGGCTGCTGTGGCCAAACTGGGGCAGCTGAGAGTCGGAGCTGTAGTGGTCCATGCCAATGTTTCGGCGGCGAACTACGTTCTTTAGGCTGGACACAGCCAGGTTAGGGAGGCAGCAGTTCTGGGGGGTTTTATCCACTGGGATGGCTGGTTCATTGGCGCCACAGTTGGGGCAGGCTCCGTAGCCGCCTCCGTCTCCCCGGTGCAAGAGGTTTGGGTGAGAAGACAATGCAGCACTGTCGTAAGACATCTTTCTACTCAGGCCCCTCCTTCCGCTGCTGATAGCTCCCTCACTCCCTGCCACCTGAGATAGAAAATATACAAATGTAATGTAGTAGATTTGAACTTCACAGTTGAAACATTTTTACACTTATTATTATTATATTGACCTGCTCCAGAGCCCTCAGCAGCCCTGTTGCTTCCTTGGCATCAATGCTCTGTTTTCGGGCGGAGGTCACATGTGTCCCGGGCCCTGCTCTCCCGGTCTCAGACAAAACCAAGCCGTTGACCCGGAAATAGAGCTCTTCCTCTGGGGTGATGTCCCGCAGCTCCTCCGTCTGGCTGGTGGAAAAACAAAACAACAGAAAAATAAAAATTTTGCTAGAGCAGTGAGTTGCTAGTTCATTGCCCTCTGAGCAGTTTTGTTGTTAGAAAGCTGTATGCTTAAGGGCACACTGGCAGGGGAGCTTCTAGCACACTTAACACCGGATACTCTGGTTGACCCTATTACAGACAAGGGATTGCCGGCATGCTTCTCAAACCTCTGGGCTTTACTAACCTACCTCAAGCCCTTGCTTTGTTGAACACCCAGAGAAGGAGGGATATTTAACCAGGGCTCAGAGTGAAGGCGCTGCAGATGGAGTAGCTTTGCCACCCCTGGACCTCTAAGTGGGCTCGGTTCCCTGGTAGGTGAGCCCGGCTGAGAAGTACCAGCACCTAAAGAACTGGAGATGTTGGATACACTTCCACCAACGTGGCGCTGGTGCTCCCTTAGTCCAAAGAGCGGGCTCCCAGGCTGCGGAGAGGCTGTGGAGGACCCCTGAAGAGGGGTGTGGAGCTGGATCTCTGAGGGGGACATGCAGCAGGCGGCCGAGCCAGGCGTGTAGTGCAGGCGCTCCTCCAGGTCGGGCGGCGGTGGCACATTCAGGTACTGCTTGGTCAGCTGGCGTCCTGACGGAAGCTTGTCCGTGGTGATGATGATAACCTATAATGTAAATCATATAACATACCATAAACTCCAAACATTTGGGCAATGACACATTAGCTTTTTTAGCTATGAATTTCAGCACTTTGGATTTTAAATGACAGCGGTTAATGGGGTAAGTGTCGAGACACAGCTTTATTTTGATATTACTGTCATCAATATCAGATGAAAAAAATGTACTATTATAGCAACCTATTTTACAGCAGGTTGCTAAAATTATTTGGACAGATTAACATTATGCTTTGTGCAATCCTGTTTTTGAAGCTAACTTGTATTGCAGTCCAGCCTCTGTAGTTAGGCTGAAGCTGTGGAGCATTCTTTCGATTTATCTTTTGGATTCATTTGTCTCATAATGACCAGCTTGCCTAATAAAAAAACGATGTGAAATCAGCTGTAAAAAAAACCAAAAAACTTTAGGCAGCCTAAAATTAGGGGGACTATGAACAAAATGTGCTGAAAATACCCTCAAATTAAAGCTGACAGTCTGCACTTCAACCCAATGGCACGTGTATAATTTCAAACCCAAAGTGCTGGAACACAGAGCCAACAAAACCAAATGTGGCACAGTTCAAGTACTAGGGAGTTAAGTGTAATAAAATGTAAGCTGTTTTTCTAAAGTGGTTTATGGAAGATCATGCATAGAGTTGGCATCCTCACCTCCTTGCCCTTGGCCTTGCAGGCATCCAGTAGGACCTTCAAGGCCTCCTTGTCCCCTGCATTGACAGCGTAGACCAGAGCAGAGGAGCCAGAGTGGTCATCCAGACTGGGGTCTGCTCCGCTTTCCAGCAGGAGAGAAAGAACATCTGCTCCGGCCTGCTCCAGACAAGCGTGCATCAGGGCCGTCTTACCTGTCTTATCCTGGATGTTTGGGTCGGCGCCGTTCTCTAGCAGGTACCTGTTCAGGGTGGAACACACACCCTGTGGATTTGTAGGATTTGAAGAGGAGGGTGTTTCGGCATGTTGTGGGGGTGGGTGAACATCATTTGTAAAGGTGTTTGCACAGCATAAGGTTCAGTCATAGGTGCTTTTCTCCATTGTTATTTCTCATCTATCTCCTTTTCTTTTTAAAACCCATTGGTTGAGAAAGCAAGAGGTCCCTCCCTTCTGACCCTGTACCCCAACCTGCTTTAGGAAAGAGGAGGCCAGAAGAATGTAGAACTTTTCTATTCAAGTCAGGTGTGCAATTAAATGAATGTTGCCACAAACACTGGCCCATTGGCATTAGAGTCGCCAGTGGGGTTACTTCCTACTACTTAACACTAATCCAAACTATACAAAGCATCCAGGACTAGTGACCCACGTACCGAACCATCTTGTGTTTGGGCACACTCTGTGCGTCCGAGTGTCGCGTCCGGCATGCCACCATCAGGGGTGTCTCACCGCGCTCATTGCTCTCATTGATGTAAGCCCCTCCCTCAAGCAGCAGGCGCGTCAGACGCAGTCGACTCAGGAACACAGCCTTAAGCAGAGAGTTCCCGTCCGTACGGACCTCTGTGGAGTCCTCCATGACTGGTTCAAAGGACAGGTGGATGTTTAAAACCTGGACTGGTATTTTGTGTTAAGGATGTGATTCATCAGTAGACCTGTGGAAACGCAGATGCACTGATAAAGTGTCTACATAACTACAGCAGAGTTAAAAGGTGAAATGTCACAGTAAGGAAGGTAGCGGAAGAAGAAGTGAGACATCAGACTCAGTGCTATTTTTCTAGTTCATATCACATCAATGAACTAGTAGACCAGACCCAGCAGTTTTCTTAGGACCACACCCTTAAGCAGACCTCAATAGTGACCACTTCAGTTTTTGGTTTCTCTGCTGAACCTGTGCATTGCATGTCTCATCTCGAGCTTGTATCGCTTACACAGATAAAGGCAATTAAAACTCTATCAAATTCTCCATTAACCTTGATTTTTCTAGTCATTGACTAGGCTTTAAAGTACAGCTGCACCTCAAAAAATTTGAATACTGTGGAAATGTTTTTTTTCTTTTCTTCTCTGTAATTCAAAAGAAACAGTGACACCTTCATATTGTCTAGATTCATTACACATAAGTAAACATTTCAAGCGTTTTTTGTTTCACTTTTGATGATTACAGTACAGTGAGTGAAAAAGTATTGGAACCCCTGCTAATTATGTACGTTTGCCCACTGACAAAGAAATTATCAGTCTATAATTTTAATGCTAGGTTTATTTGAACAGTGAGAGACAGAATAACAACAAAGAAATCCAGAAAAATGCATGTCTAAAATGTTATAAATTGATTTGCATTTTAATGAAGGAAATAAGTATTTGATCCCCTCTTAATCAGAAAGATTTCTGGCTCCCAGGGGAATTTTATACAGGTTACGTGCTGAGATTAGGAGCACACTCTTAAAGGGAATGCTCCTAATCTCATTTTGTTAACTGTATAAAAGACACCTGCCCACAGACGCAATCAATCAATCAGATTCCAAACTCTCCACCATGGCTAAGACCAAAGAGCTGTCCAAGGATGTCAGGGACAAGATTGTAGACCTACACAAGGCTGGAATGGGCTACAATACCAACGCCAAGCAGCTTGGTGAGAAGGTGACAACAGTTGGTGCGATTATTCACAAATGGAAGTAACACAAAAGTACTCTCAGTTTCCTTCAGTCTGGGGCTCCATGCAAGATCTCACCTTGTGGAGTAGCAATGCTCATGAAAACGATGAGGAATCAGCCTAAAACTACACGGGAGGATCATGTCAATGATCTCAAGGCAGCTGGGACCATAGTCACCAAGAACACAATTGGTAACACATTACACTGTGAAGGACTGAAATGCTGCAGCGCTTGCAAGGTCCCCCTGTTCAAGAAAGCACATATACAGGCCCATCTGAAGTTTGCCAATGAACATCTGTTTGATTCAGAGGAGAACTGGGTGAACGTGTTGTGGTCAGATGAGACCAAAATATAGCTCTTTGTCATCAACTCAACTGGCCGTGTTTGGAGGAGGAGGAATTCTGCCTATGACCCCAAAAACACCATCCTCCCCGTCAAACTTAGAAACATTTGGGGGGGGGGTGTTCTGCTAAGGGGACAGGACAACTTCACTGCATCTAAACTCGACATACTACCAGCAAATCTTGGGTGAGAACCTCCTTCCCTCAGCCAGGGCATTGAAAATGGGTCATGGATGGTATTCCAGCATAACAATGACCCAAAACACACAGCCAAGGCAACAAAGGAGGGACTCAAGAATAAGTGGCCTAGACCATAATCCCATAGAAAATCTGTGGAGGGAACTGACAGTTCAAGTTGCCAAGCATCAACCTCGAAACCTTAATGATTTGGAGAAGATCTGCAAAGAGCAGTGGGACAAAGTCCCTCCTGAAATGGTGAACATATTAAGAGTCCAAATTGTAATAACTAATCAATGCATGTGGGCTAAACCCAGAGTCTATTTAAACCTAGTCCAGATCGGAGGCATGACCAGATGGACAAGGACAGGGACAGATGAGGAGAGGGGCCGGTCAGCAGAGTTGCAGCTGAATTCATCAGGTATCGTCTTGATCTGCAACACAACCAGGAGGACTTTGGAGGGTGACAGCAATGAGTCAAGCCTGGTACTCTGCAGGTGTGTGCCAAGACCTCATGTCCTCCTAAGTTTAAAACTTTAGAAAATGCATTCCTTAGATATACAAGGACATATTGTCTAGAAGGAGAACTGACCCTACATCCCCAGAACAATAATATAGCAGCGTAAGACCTTGGGGCTGAGACACGGGAGACCAGTGACACTGTGGCCCTATCTGGGGGAGCCCAACAGGCAGGAAATCAATCTACCCACACTGCCAAGCATCAACCAAAGGGACACCCACCAACCGCAATCATCATGAATGAGGGCTGAGTATTGCCAGCAGAAAACAGCCCAATTGTCCAAGTGCGCAACAGAGAGACAGCAAGCCAGTGACTCCGCCCCCGAATGGCATTGGAGGGAGGGCATCCCAGTGGCGATGAGAGCCCACCTGGCAAGTATCAGGCCTTTTTGGTCACCTTCTTCTAGTTAAGATTCTAGCAGCTGTGTGCAGCACTAATGGAAGATTATTTATTTATTTATATATCAGGGTAACCAAAAAAAAGAGCATTGCACAAATCTAATCTTGAAGTTACAAAAGCATGGATTAGTTTTTCGGCATCAGTTTTAATAGAAGGTTTCAGATTTTTGCAATTTTTTTAAGATGAAAATAAGCAACTCTTGAGATATATTTTATATTTTCATCAAAGAAGAGGTCAGGGTCAAGGGTAGCAGCGAGATTTCTTACCGGTTTTTGGGATACGACCATGTAGTCGTCGAGGTTCACAGTGATATCTGCCAACAAAGCTTGTTTCTTGGTTCCTAAAATGAGCATTTCTTGAGTTTAAAAGCAACAAGTTCTGTGTCATCTACTTCCTAATATCTGAAACACATGCTTCCAAAGCAGCTAATTTTG
This sequence comes from Esox niger, assembly GCA_016801105.1. Lineage (NCBI taxonomy): Eukaryota > Metazoa > Chordata > Actinopteri > Esociformes > Esocidae > Esox > Esox niger. The sequence goes on from JACXGJ010000596.1 coordinate 112,254, forward strand.
GGGCTTCTCCATGCTTCATTGAAATATATAACTGTGTGTCATCAGCATAACAGTGAAAATTGACATTGTGATTCCGGATCACCAAGAGGCAACATATATAGTGAGAACAATAATGAGCCCAGAACCGAGCCTTGAGGAACACCAAAACATACTTTTGATTTGTCAGAGGAAATACCATCCACACATCTCTCTCTCATCTTCATCTGCTTATACGTTGTCCTGCTGAGAAACATGGCCTCAGATTTTGAGGTGCTAATCCTCATCCCAACCGCTTCGCACTCGGCTGCGAACTGGTCCAATGAGTGCTGGAGGTCACAGCCTGATGATGTCATCAGGACCACATCATCTGCAAAAAGCAGTGATAAGATCCCAGCCCACCGAAATGTAACCCCTCCCCACCCCGACTATGCCTCGATTTCCTGTCCATAAACGTTACAAACAGGATTGGTGACAAAGCGCAGCCCTGACAGAGGCCAACCCCCACCTGGAATGAGTGTGACTTACTACAGAGAACCCAAACATAGCTCTCACTGTCCACACATCCACACATACAAACTGATATCTTTCAGATGAATAAGATTTAAACCAGGCTAGAACCTTCCCATGTAGCCCAATGTGGATTTCCAGTCTCTTTAAGAGAAGAGAGTGATCAATAGTGTCAAAAACAGCAGTAAAATCAAGAAGCTACAGGACAGATGCGGAACCTTTGTCTGAGGCCATTAGAAGGCCATTACCTTCACGAGTGCAGTCTCAGTACTATGATGCGATCTGAAACCGGACTGGAGCAATTTATAAATGTTATTTGCCATTTCTTTGTCTGATAATTATTTGTCATTTATTTCTGGACTGATAATTTCTTTGTCAGAGTGCAAACGTACAAAATCAGCTGGGGATCAAATACTTTTTTCCCTCACCGTAACTCATGGAAATCAAAAATCTAGTATCTCAAAATATTAGAATAATAAATGTATATGACCTCTTGCTTTCTCAACCAATGGGTTTTTTATTCTAATATTTTGAGATACTGGATTTTTGATTTCCGTAAACTGTAAGCTGTAATCATCATGATTGAAACAAAAAAGGCTTGAAATGTTTCACTTTATGTATAATGATTCTAGAATATATGAAGGTGTCACTTTTTTATTTGAATTACAGAAAAAAAAGCATTTCTCTGCGATATTCAAGTGTTTTCAGATGCACCTGTATATCAGCGAAACCCTAGACAAGCCATTGCAACAAGTTTTAAAAGTGTATGTGGATGGATTAAGTTTGGTATATTAAGGGAAATATTACAAGGACATGTATGTATGTACTTACATTATGACCTACTTCTAATGCCTATGATGTTTTTGAATATTCTCAGAGAAAATACCACTGACTGTATTTACTAGGGACAGAGAAAAGGTGCTATGTTACACCCTATTCCTAATAGGGCTCTTGTCAAATGTAATGTACTATCTCTGTAACATTGAGGAAACCGGCTAGCTTATAAGAGAGGCTTTTTATTTCAAAGTGTGATTAGATTTGAATTGTTGCTTCTGCAAACAGCAATTATGTAATAAAACACCCACTCGGTAATGAAGTGAGGCTATTTCCTTTTGTTGTTTTGTACCATTCCTTGTTTTCTGTGTGTGTGTGTTTTTTGAACTAAAGCCCATTGTCTGATTGGCCTTGTATTTCTGTTGCTGCTATCCAATTGACTTTGAGAGAGCCAAATAGTTTGTTTGAGTGTTTGTGTGTGTTCAGCATTGCAGTGTTTGGTCAATTCAACAGGTAAAATATGCGTAGGAGGGTAGATAACTTGAGGCCTTCCAAAAGATATGCAGCATTCAACTAACCATGCAGTGTCTAATGCATTCAGTTTCCTTCTGTTTTGAAAAGGAGGGGTATGTATCTGCTTCATGAATCTGGTTTCACTGTATAGCACACACATGCACCAATGCCTAGATGGTTCAGAAAATAAAATGGACACTGTTTTATCCCATTGAAAAGGACTTTTGAGGCCTAAATTGATTTCTCATAAAAATATTTATTTGCTTATTACATAACTTTTGAAATAATGGCTTAGCACAAAGGTGTTTCTAAGTATTCAACATTTGAAAGCATTATAACAAGCTTTGTTTCTAACCACAAAACTTAGCAAGCAGCTGAAAGTCAATAGATATTTTTTCCAACTATCTGAAATGAAGTGTGCCCCTGGTCGAAAACCGTCTAATGGATGGAATGTGTCCTGACTCTCTGTGATCACTAAAGAGCCAATGGATTGATGAACTCTTTGACATTAGACAATACTTTAAACTAGAAATGTGACAGAGGAACACATGGGTGGATCTCATCTTAAAACCACAATATTTGTAGAAATGTTTCACTTAAAGTGGCTTTCATTCATTGTAAATTATTCTAAGTTGCAAATTTGTCAAAGGAGATATGTCATTTGTTGGTTTTAGGAGTTTGACCTCAGGGAGTCCTGATACCATCACCATAATTACCTAAGTACATTTACAAATTGTTTTGTTACTGCTAGTGGAAGGAAACAATTGGAATATACAAACACAGCTTGTGTAATCATCAAGGTGTACAACAAATCCCTGGTAGCATTAGTCGTGCCGTGTGTTCTACATCCGATGTGAAATGTATGGATATACAGGTCAAGATTGTAAGCCCATCGTGTGACGGTAGGAGGCGTGTTCTCCACAGTCAGCGCCTGGCTCAAACGTCACCCTATTACTCACCTAGAGCCCAGAGTTTGTGTCAATAGTAGTGTGCTATAGAGAATGGCTGGAATTGTGGTGGTTACCTCAGATGCATTAGGGTTCTGACGAGGGCTCTGTGTAGGGTGGCATTTAAACCCCTGTTAGCACTTTGCTTTGAAAAACCTGACCATGGCCTTCAAACTGCATGAGTACAGAGAGAATTGCTGATGATGAGAAACCGTTTGAGTCCCAGATGGAGCCCAATTCCCTTTAAGGTGTCTAACTTCTGAAAAAGATCCACAGGGCTCTAGTTAAAAGTTGTATGCACTATGACAGTGCCATTTTGGCTACCTATGACAGGAGAAACAAAGCCATCATCAAGTTGTGTTATTGGTGTTATGAATTAAATATTATGAAAAGGTTTGATTTTGAGCCTCAGAGCATTTGAACTCAATATTTACCAATGGTGGGATTGAAATGGGTAAATTTACTATAAATACAATGAACATGTTGGTGTTGACTATTTGTTTAGAAATATTGATTAGAAACAATACTTAATACTGTATCTAAACCAAATCATATCAGATGGGGAATACATCAAGTTAATCTTTTGATTGTGTATTAACAATCTTCAACAAAAAATGTATGTATTTTTAGGATACCATTTGATGAAATAATCTTGTCGTGTGTGTGTGTGTGTGTGTGTGTGTGTGTGTGTGTGTGTGTGTGTGTGTGTGTGTGTGTGTGTGTGTGTGTGTGTGTGTGTGTGTGTGTGTGTGTGTGTGTGTGTGTGTGTGTGTGTGTGTGTGTGTGTGTG
>JACXGJ010000597.1:0-54231 GCA_016801105.1 Esox niger
ATATATATATATATATATATATATATATATATATATATATATATATATATATATATATATATATATATATATATATATAGAAACAACTGTATTTCTATTTTATTAATCAGATAGTATGTGGACTGTGTTCCTATTGTGGCCACGGCACATGCTATCATTGTATTATGTTGCTTGATACGGTTAGCTTATGTTCCTAAGGTGACCTCTGACTGACGGGAAATACCGCACACCTAAAACAAATGAACCAAGGACAAACGATTCGGTCCTTGAGCTGACGTGCCAACATTCTCAATGGACCACGTGGAGCCCGTTCACTCAAGCCAACGTAGCAGTTCTAGGCCATTGGCGCTCCAACTGCTTCGGCTCAGACGAACACGTGCCATGCGTAGCACGGGTCAGGACGCCAACGCCAAGCCGAACTGATCAGGTTCAATGTAATTTACCTCAGAACCAGGTAGAGGAGACACATAAACCGTGGGGCCGCATGCGGTTCAGGTAACGTGAAAAAGCGCACTGGTGTGAAGCCCGGATCCATCCCAATTCAGAAGACAAACCGCACGTAACGTGCACAAGGTCTAACCCCGGGTCCAATTTGCATGTGCAGATAGAGCCATGATGGCCATAATTAGGCAAAGCACACTGCACGTCCACATGGGGAGGGTTTAAATCCTTGCCGCCGCAATGACATAGGCAGACAGGATAAAGGATGGCCTTGCTTTTTCCCCCCACCCACGTACAGCCACTTTGTGAATACAGTATGGGGTGTGGGGGAGCTTACAGGGCCAATCCTATGAAGAATTGGGAGATTTGCATAACTATGGAATGTTGTTGTTCCAGCAGTATGTATATCAGGCCTGGTGAATTGGAACACCTACTGTATTCTTTAGCAGCCCATCGTAGCATGCAAATAAGACGCATGTATGATGTGTTTCAGTGTTATACAGCTTCACGCGGTTGCTCGTTTTGTCTTAACCCCCTTGCGTGCGGTAGACACACAGATCTGTCTTCGGAGCTAAGTACCCAAATTATGCAAATACCATATAGTGACGTGCTCTCAATTCATCGTTCACCTACATTGCTTGCCAGCTGCCAACTTAGCGCGCGCTTGCCACTTTTCAACCGACCCCCCGGATCTTTGAACAGGAGACGACGTTGCGGGGTTCAGGGTCACCGTGTAATATTTATCAGCCTAGCGGGCTGGCCGCAACGCGCACACATCACTCTGTCTAATGTAAACCAACATCCTCTGCCACTTGACCCCGTTGTCGATATCTGTTCTCATTAAACACCATTCCACACGCCACAAAACACTTAAAATGGCATCACCCGACACTTACCGAATTATGCGGAGAGAGCGTGTGTGTGGGGGGGGCCGGTCCTTATTCATTCATTTGCGATCAAACTATAAAACTTGTGGGGGGTATATAACCCGGCGAGTCCAAAAGCCTGGCGGCACGGCAGCTTAATGTTGCCGTCATTCGTTTCACTCGGGTTCTGGGCTCTGACAGCACTTTGGCAGTGTCCGAGGCAAACGATGGACGCCGCGAGAACGAGAAAGCCACTCTCCTCTTAAGTACGAGTAGGAAGGAACCGTGTATTGATTTTTTTTTTGCTAGGTATGCAAGACGAGACGGACAGAAAGGCTGCAGAGCCTGTTGCAAAGCGCTAGGCAAGATATTGGGAGGAGAATTACACCATTTTCAAAATTGAATTAGAATATAACACAAAGAGACCTGGATTACGCACATTTAGGTTATCCAAAAACTAATAATTCTATGGAAATGAGGCAGCAGTGTGTAGGCAAAGGGTGGAACGAAGTGGAAATACTGACACAGCAGGAACATTGCTGCATTCAGTAAACAGAGATATGAAATAAGCTGGCATCCAATTGACAACTGTTTTGTAAACCTAAAGGAAGCGCTAGTCTACTCATAAATATTTTTACCATCTGTGCAATTTCTGTAATTTCAACGTGACACCAACGTCAACAAAACCAACAAAGAAAGCGCTGGCACTTCATGCCAAAGAGAGTTTAAGAGTTATATTAAGGTTTTGTAAATTCTAAAAGGGCTCCAATGGAGTTAAAGTATTTCGGAAAAGCTTCAGCATTTCAGTTTTGCGGATATAGTAAAAAGAAAGTGAATTCAGGGCACATGAATGGCACAGCATATAAGTCAGGAGTGTCTTTGCATCCAGAGTTCAATATCAATGTTTTGAAAGATTTTTGTGCAACACACACATGTCAATTAAGCTGCCTTATGTCATTGCTTTAAATTATTTACAAAGGGTCTGTCTTTCTAATCAATACGTGTCTTAAGCCAAACAATGACTGTGGATGGATTTGGTGGACCATCATTTTTCATATCTTGTGTTGATTTGGGGAACTTTCTTGAAAGATTTCCTGGAGCAATTCTTGATATTGTGCGTCTAACCAAAATGGCATGGTTCCAAGAAAGAGCTGGATGACAAAGCTAAATTGGGTCAGCCACAACCAGGGTTGGAGAGAATCTACAGGACGGTAGATCCCCAGGAACAGCGTTGGGCAGTCCTTTTGTATACCATTCCAGCAAACTCTAATTATGCATTCCTGATGTACAATGCCTCCTGCTGACATTTATTTTTCTTACAAATGGTGATGTGTTCTGTTATTGTATTTTACAAAAGAGTCTGAAAATCTATTTTGGTGTCTATTACACTTTCAACAGTGTGTGTATCCTCTGGTCAATAATCTTCTCTAAACTAACACGCCCTCTTAGAAATGGCAATGCGTGTTTATACCTGAAATAGAAAAGCTATGATTTGCCAGTATGTTCAGTTTCCCCCAAAAGCTGGTCAGTTTCGCATTAAAACATCCATATTGCTTGTAATTAGAAACAATTTAATCTGTGAGACATCAAAGTTGTGATTCTGCATGCAAATGTAATGTCTACAATCAGTCTTTGTTCTTTTTGCTAGCATCAGCGTCTCATTCATGGGGAAACAGCAGAAGGGAGACTTATAAAGAACTAGTTCAGTGGCAACTACTCTTGCCGACGGACCTTTCCCACTGCTGGTTCAACCCACTCACTGATGCCCATTACGTTCCACGCTTCGCAAACGCTCCATAATCACAACAAAACTGAACACGCCCCAGTAGGCTTCCTTGAAGTTTCTTTCTTTTTTCAATGGCAGCGAGGAAAGCCATTTGTTTAATTAATTAGGCAAATCAGACAACTGCAGCGGTGCCCTGGTGGACGGCACTGTATGCCCCAGCAAACGGAAATTAATTAAGGGATGTCAGGGATGGAAACGTCGAGACTGACACCCAACAATTCCCAGCCCTTTGTACGGAGCCAATAGGATCGGATTAGCATTAGCGCATTTCTAAAGGATGGCTATGGCCAAATATGCAAGGGTAATATCCTCAGCTGACATTTCACTTTGGCTTCGGGGAGCGATTCAAATTAACATACAATATGCAGACGATGAGCGGTGCAAATGACTTGCGTTCGTCCATGCGCGCGAGACGGAGTGCATACTGTGTGTGTGTGTGTGTAAAGGCCTACGGTTTACGAGCGTCTGAGCTATTTCTGTGCGTCATTGTCCTTTCTGTGCGGGCGTACGTCTGCATGACTTGGGAACTACTGCCAGGATGGTCAAATCGCTGCAAGTAGCTCAGAGCCGAACAAAGCTCGGTCACTCACTCACATTCGGATGTATGCGCTGCTCTGTTATTATAAGAAATGCGTGTCAGTTTCACCATTCTCCTGTCTTGTGGAGTAGTCCATAGAGCATTCTCCGTTATTATTCGTTTTCCCTCTGTCTCATGGAATGGAATAAACATGCAATTCTTCCTAGGGTATTTCACAGTGAAATGAACATGTGGTGGGAGGGTCTTGCAAAGGGGTGTGGCTTGCTCTCGGGTACCCAATGAGGAGAACGTGTGTGTGTGTGTGTTTTCCCACTTCGTAAAAGTGTGTTACACGTCTCACCACATCGTTGTCACCTTGTATGTTTTTCCTCCTTCCTCCCTCCCCCTCCTTTCGGTTTCTCCTCATCTTCGAATCCGTCATTGGGTTAATCGCGGGAATGTTCCGAGATCCCGGCCTCTCCGCGACGGTCTTACCCCAAGGGCATTCCCGTGTTCCCCCTCGTTCTCTCTCTTCTTTTCATCTGGCTTTAAGCGGGAACGGGCTGTACAGATGTGGACATGCTGATGTAGAAGCATGGAGGCAGGCCGAGGAGCTGCTCACGCGTTCCAAATTGGACCCTATTTCCTTTACAGTGTGCTTCTACAGACAAGGTTCCTGTTAAGCTGTGACGTAGGCCAGTGTATTGGAAATATGCCGCTGTTTGGAATGCAGTTAGTCTGTTGTTGCGATAGGGTCATATTTACCTCAGTCTGAACATTTTGGGAGTGGAGGCGACAAGGGACCCTAACTGGATTATCAACCCAAAGTAGGCCAGCATCCCCTGGAGTACCCATCTCAAAACACCCCTGGGAGAGACGCAGACTGTGGAGAGGACAGAAACCCCTTGTGCGTGCTTTAAAACGTAACCCCGAAATAGAAGTATTACAAAACATCTAGGAGCAATTCTTCCAACAGAAGCGGATTGGATAAGTGTTAGATGGGCGTTGGTATGTATTGGCAAAACGATGGGATGACTGCGATTAATTGCTCTCGAATAACTGCTGGAATGGCGTCACATTTGCGTTGCATTGATTTAACATGGTCCACGGACAGGTCCGGGATTCACATTCCACAAAAGCCGTCCGGTATCATCGACCCAACGGTGACTGTTCCCATAACATTACACCAAAAGCACCAAGTATACCAACAGTAATCATGAAAGCAATAAGCCAGGATACAAATATTCCTATTCTGATTATGGGGTTATTTGGGTTTGTGGCACTATTAAGGGCTTCATTTAATTTATTTGGGGCTAATAAAAGGACAACATCAATACTCCCAGTAATAATACCCATCATGGTCTTGATTAAAAAATATTTTCCATTGTGGAAAAAGAATGATGGCATCAGAGCAATACGCATCCTATTGTCGACAAAGTATATCTCTTGGGCTCTTTTAGCGGGCCGGCACTAAATTAGCAACTTCATGATGTCTCTGTTCCCCCCGTGGATCAATACAGCAATACAAAGACACACGTGTGACACACTGGAGTCACGTGACCCCACTCCCAATGAACAATAGAACAAAACAATTAGAACGGAGGGCTACCTTTGATTAGTGTGCCGGTAATGGGATCTACAGCCTAGTCCAGAAATATGGTACCAAAACAATTCAATTACATTCAAATCCCCAGCTAATGGTTTTCGCTATCAAATTAGCATCTTTATGGACCATTGCATATTGTCTCCTTCCGTTCCCAAACCTTAGATGATTTTGCCGCAGAAACAATTGACAGGGACAACAGCAAACTGTTAAAATCTGAGGTGGTTGGAATTCATTTCCGATTATATTTGTTGTTATTTATCAAAGTGCAAAGTGATTTCAATGTCCTACTACACAAACCACTTTATTACGCTCTTTCCTACGCCAACACTGTGTGACTGATTCCCCTACTGTTTATTTTTCTATCGTCAGGAGAGTGACAAAAATAGACCTGGCAAACAGGGACATACAGGGGACCATGACTCAACCTCCTGACGTTTTAAAATCCCTTTCCTTTTTTGTTTTGGGCAGAGAGAACAAAATTCGAATAGAAGGAAGAGGTGAAGACAGACAGGAACTAGTTAGCAGAAAGCCAGCGACGAGATACATATGAGTCAGGGAGAGAGCGAAAAATACAAGGCGCAGAAGATTTAAGGAAAAACCTGTAATCATTCACCATTACGGGGAAGGATAAAGGCAGGTCTCCAAGCGGACAGAATGTTTGTCCAGTGACTGAGAGTTCTTTGGTACTGCAGGAAACATTGGGAGACATGCTATAACAACCACCAGAAGGACCGATGGCTGTCCGGGGCTTACCCAGAGCCGCTGGCGCAAACAGGCTGGCCAGGAGGAGCAGGCGTGCGGTCCACATGGCCCCTCCGCCCGGCTGCCGATCCACCCGATGGAGGGGTCAGGCCTTCCCTGGTTAGCCTGAGGGGAGCACTCGCACCGCTGCACGGCAGTCCTGTCTCGCTCCTCTCTTATGGTCCTGTCCTGAAGAGAAGGGAAAACATATTTAGGGATAAAGTGTTGAGAACTAGGTCTTTTTAGTCACGCTGAGTTCTTGGTCAGCGCTGCTGAGGTTAAGCGTCGCTGTAAAGCGTGGTTTTCCTCTGAAATGCCCATGTTTCTGATACACACTGTTCCACTGACGGCCACACCTATAGGAAGACTACATTCTGTTGTGACACACTAACACAAATTCCAGTGCAGAATTGTTTTGATGAGGTCAACAACACTTGTGTCTTTAACAGTCATTTAACAGTCTTTCCCAATTAGCAAAAAACAAAATGGCCGCAGTGACCAACTGACCTGCACTAACCACATTTGAGTGCTGTACCTGGTGAACTTGTATCCTTGGCAGAATGCAACATGTTAAATCTGAGATATAAATAATGGAATTGTAAAAGGCTCTCTGTGGATCAGTTGATAGTTCATGATGAGGCCAGGGTTTACCGAACGATTCCATTCATGGCCTGTATGAAAAACCAAAGTGTGAAGATGCTAAATGACTCCACCCATCCCCCCCACAAAGCTTTGAAGCTGACACACTGCCAGTAGGAATATGTCAAACAGGCTCTAAAATGTCTAGACAAACGACAAACGTAATTCAACTTAGGAGAACATCTACAATATGTTGAATGTCGATGATATGAACAAAATGCATATGATATGACGAGGTAATGCAGGCTGTGTCAGCTTGTTTGCCTCCCACTTTGTGTAGCCATCATGCAAATGTGATGGCTGTCATCTGATAGCTAAAGACATTAAGTAAAATGTATTACAAGATAAGAACATATTACAGTCTGAATTTATAGGGTGAAAAGTGTATGAATGATTATCAACAGAATATTTACAGATAAATATTTCTTCAATCACAGTATTTTTTGTGGCCCCGATTTCAGCAGCACAATTAAACAGATTTAGTAGTCATAAGCAAGTGAGCTTGCCAACATTCTTGTCAACATTAGGAATATGAGCATTTGGAAAAGATTCACTGTAAAAAAGATGGGAATGTAGACTAATGGAAATGTTACATTTACTGTTAATGTGGTAAAACCTTCTCTAAACCATTTCAGGCAAAATTATAAAAAATTCAATTAACTATTCTTTGAATTATTAGAATGAATTCTGCTATATAAAAAAAATTATGAAGGTAAAACATAGCCCTTGTTTAAATATAATTCATATTCTCTACCATATATTATGCATATTTACTGCTATTTCAACATATATAATCTCTGGATATTTAATCTAAAATCCCATTTAGACAGTGAAGCACACACAACCAGGCAAAGCAAAATAAAAAGGCTATGAGGCCATTTACTCTGCTCTTCACAATCTGAATTCCTCCATCGCATTACAATTTCAGATTGCATGTAGCAGGAATTATGTGATCAATAATCCCTCCCAAAATCCAAATTAGATAAAGAATAATCAGATTATTCGGGATTATTCGGGACAAACATTGGAGTTAAAAAACAGAGATGGATGTGCCCTCTCACAAGTGACCCATTCCGTACATTTTGCAGAGGGCTTTAGGGTCAAAGGTCATTGTAGAGTCAAGCTTTTACTAACTACATGCCATTCACCCTAAACTCCATGCTAAAAACCATATTGAGCTGACCCTAAAATAACTGCTACCCCCTTGAATCTGTAAAAATATAATGTTCTGTCTGTTGGCTGGGATTCTCTCTGGTCTTTCATTCCCCAGACTAAAGATCTAGAAGGTTGTGGTGGATGTGTCGAATATTTCAGTAGATACATAACTCTCACTGCAGCTGCTACCTCTCCTTCATTCTTGGACCCTGCAGCTATGTTTAGTCGTCTTAGTCTGGTATAGTCTAGGACTTTACACACGTTACAATATGTTGTCATCTCTGAAGTCCACTTACTTTGTAGCTGTTGGCATGAATTTCTATATATAATAGTTTTTGGACACCGCAGAACACGAAGCATCCATGCAACAGCAGCGGCTCCAGATGAACTCATTATATTTGTTTTTTGGCATAGTAATTAACAGATATCCTGATGTACAAACTAATTATAGACAAATATGAATTCTGTTTAATGGCGGCGTGAGGTAAGAAAACTATCAACTATTACTATACGTTTTTTGTTCTTATCCCATCGTCCCTTCTCTGAGCAGGACATCATCCAAGACGTGACTGTAAATACTGTATCTTAAGATATTTATCTCATAAAATGAAAGAATTTAATAAAAACCGTAACATCAAAATGGCACTAGGCACGGGTCAGAATAACTTGGACATGCCTGCTGTAATAAGTTTTCATTTTTCATTTTTTTGTATCACAAATCCACACAGAATAGGAGTCAGGTGAATGAGTCATTCGAAAAACTGTTTGAAGACTCCCAGCAGGCAACAAACACAAAAAAACTATGAGGGGACACTATATTAATGATTCCTTAATTTCATTAGGCATTTGAAGCCAAACTGAGACAAGTATGAGAGGACAGTCAATAGAATGACTGGGGCTAACGTAAGTGTCCCTCACTCCATACTCTTATACCCATGTTGGTATTTTACACTTCCAGTTTCTCATTTAGAAAATAATAGTACTTAATAATTACAGACGATTCAGTAGATTATTCATCAGAAGGCTTTTTAATGTAGATCTTCATAAAGTATTGACAAATCACTAGTCCAGTTTTTATGTGGCCAATTTATAAGTAAAATATTAATATATAAGTAAGTAAGTAGCAGTCTTTCCATAGAGAAGGCTACTCGCAGTACCCCCAGAACTAAAATATTATTCCATTAGCTGAGTGATTAAGGCCATGGTCCTCTAGTGTTAAAAATGTTTAGATGAAAACAGTCTATTTATTTGTTACATAAACAGATTTGATTTAATCACATATGATCATAATGTAGCTGTATGCTATAAGCAACAGCTGGTGTTTATTATGTCCAGCAAACTTTTATCTAGTGATGAAGAGCATCTAGCCACTAAAGGAAGAATTGCAGGTTCTAATCCCTGCTAAATGACTAAGAACCACTAGCTCATAATTGAAATCTTGAACTGTCCCTTTAATAAGTGTTAGATAATGATCAAAGATCTACCAATGGCATAAATGCATTTTTCTGCGTAACATTAAAAAAGAAAAAAAAATGTCTATTAGTTGTTAGTTTATGGAATAATGTAAATAATTGCTCCACAAAATAAGTGTGATTGTAAGTAGAGAAAGCGCACAGCCATTGACAAACACATCTCAAAATGCATATTCATGAGTGAGGGATTGGACCAGTTTCAATCCAAAAAGTACAAGCTTGAGACTGGGTTGCCAACTACTCTTGTATTCTGAAATGCCTTATGATACATCACAGTGGCTGGTGTTTGAAGGGTACTTACTCCTTTTCAAGATAATTTCCTTTAGATGAGGCTTCGTAACTCCCTGCCTACTAGCCAGGGCAGACGCTAAAACCACTTCAATTAAACCACTTCATTACGGACTCAGATTCTCAGAAATACCAACTTTTTAATCAGTTTGCCGTTCTTTTAGCATTCCACCAGTGCCAAAGGGCCTAGATGCATCCTGGCGGTTCAGTTAATTGTGTTTTTCCTGGCCTATCTGGTTCAAACTAAAAGCAAGCTGATGAAGATAGAACAGGAGGAAGAAGTGTGTGCGTGTGTGTGTTTGTGTGTGTCTGTGTCTGTGTGTGTGGGGGGAGGGTAAAAGAGAAGGCACTCTATAAAATGACAACTCAATCAATCCATCTATCATCTACCTATCCATTTATCATTGATACATCCATCTATCATTTATCTAATAATTTACCATAACACTTTATCTACAGTAAATGCAGAAGAAAAAAACAACACAATAAACATGTTGCCCCCAACTACTGAATTGAAGTACAGCAGACCCTCCATTGGCCTGACTGTGTTATCAATTCCAGATCTATGGCAAACGGGGCCTCTGGCAAATTTGGTCGTGCCAGAGATCAGGCTGGTGCATACAGGACACACCAACAGATCCAGGCAAATCAATAGTCCCCGCGCCACTCTCGTTGTTGAGGACAATGAAGTTCCTTGATTCAGTGCAGTTCAAATCTATGGAACACGGAGCTACAGCGATAGCTTACCCTTCACTTGTAATGGACAGCATTGATCCAAGCAAAAGCCATATTTACTTCTCTCTTCACAAACACTCATCAAGTTCCATGATATAATACATTTTCTGAGGTAATATTTTTTTTATTTTTTACAGTTGAGTATTGGATTTGTAACAACTTAAAACATGAGTCTTGCAAATTATATTTGACAGATACTAAATAGACTATATTCTAAATATTATATATAGGATCAATTTAACTGGGTAGATAAAGAGAAAGGTAGAAATATACAGTACACTGTATAAACATATGATAAATTAATCTACAGCATATAATCTGATAAGGTACAACAGGGCTACAGTGAACTAATCAAAAACCTACAGCTTAGTGGACAGTAATGACCTCTCAATGCCTGACCGGTATTGAGGCATTCATTAAGAACAGGGGAGTCATCAGCATTAGACAATTATGTGGCTTCCAAACACCTGATCATCCCTGCTCAGAGCAGCATTAAAAACCTTGGCTGTTTCTCAAGGGGCTCAGCGAGAAATCAAAATGAAAATAAAATACAATTTTCCATCACAATGCAGATATGTGTGTGTGTTTAGATCAAAGCCTTTAATATTTGTTCCCCTTCAAAGACCCATCATCGGCAGGGGTTCTGACCACCCTGGGGTCCACAGTGACCCGACGTGAAGTCTTTGGTTCTATCGCAACACCAATTTACACCCCGGATGGAATACCAGACAGGTTATTTAAAACAGGTGTGTTAGTGAGTGTCGGAACAGAAACCTGCACGCTGACAGAATCTTACTGACACTGCATGACCCAGTGACAGGACTCTGTGATATCATCTCAAATACCATTATTAGGCTTAGTGAACAAGTAGGACAGTTAGATCTATCACTTTAATGCGTTCCCATGAACCGGTTAGAGCAGTTGCCGAGTCATATAGCTTGAGTAAGCCAAGCTGTTAAGCCTGTGGCCCTGTCTCTTCCATGTGATGACACTGCAGTTGTATCACGCTGCAATCACTTTCCACTATGGAACTGATATCTCAATCTTATCTCACGCTGCACTGCTCCTCACATTGACCGGGCTCCAAGACGCATCAGTAATCAGGTACGCCGACCTGTTTTGCATATTTGGATACCCAACTGCTCGTTTGCATATTATTGGCTTGTGAAAAAATATTGCCACAGGCTCCATGTTGAACACACATTGCATGTTCTGACAAAATACACTACAGACTAAAATATTATCGCTTGATTAGAATGCTAATGCTTCAAAATCCCTAATAGATATGTGACAGCTGCAAAAGTTCTCAGATGGACTTCCAGCTTTACGAGCGTTCAACTTGTAGCAGATGACATAGTTCTGGGCTATAACCTCAGGCAGAATAAGCTTACATTACATAATGCCAGCAACGATAAACAAAGACTGGTATACAATATCTTCCAAAACCTGTCTACAAATAGCTAGGGGGGCCATGAGTATCTTGACAATAGCCGCGTTTCCACTTAACCCAGGAACTAGGAACCTTACGAAGAACCCGTTGCGTTTCCATCGCTGGAACCAGGGTCTAAATAAAGTTCCGGGGACTATATTTTACCCCCAAAACAGTCCCTGCTCCGGGGTTAGTGCTGTACTTTTGGAATCAAAGCGAGGAGACGCAGCCCATGGTATAATTGCATTGAGCAATCGTGCAAAAGTTTTCATTACATGGTTTTATAAGAAATATCAGTAAATATTTAATATATGCATTATTTTGTAATAAACATAAAGGTTGCTACATGGTCGGGAATTAACGTCCTAGCTATAGATTTACATATATTCTAGGGCACATAATCTGCTGCATGGTAATGTCACACATTCAACAATTTTTTGTTATGATATTGTTTGAAGTGTGTTTTTGTTTTCAATAGTTAATCCTTAGGCTGAACCTCCATACATTGAAACTATTCAAGCAGCCAAAATCATTCATACACACACGATATATGTGCCTTCCACTCCAGTCTCCAACAATTCATTACTTGTGTAAAATACTTTCGTTTTACACTAAAGTGAAATTAAACAAGCTACCAACAGTGTTTACCAAGATATTGGCTTCTCAACAATTTCAAGATTTGGTGCAAGTACTTCAATGCTCCTTCAACATTTCTTTGGAGCTCCTAACGTAATTTTCACTCAAATGAATGTCAGCGTGTGATTGGTCCCCAAACCTTATTGCTTGTGTTGTATTTAGAGGTGTGATACAAAAGCTGGGTGGATAATTAAAGTAACAGGGGAGCTAACTGTGTACTCGTTTCTCGTGTGTATCAGACAGACACTGTCATTTATTCAAACAGTGACCTAAAGTGCATTTAATATGATAAACTCACATTCACATTAACACCACCGAAGACGAAGTCCAGGCCTTATTGTGTGTTTATGCTGAGGACCATTATATTGGAAGCGGCGATCTATAATGAAAAGATATACAAAAAATACTCTACAAGTTAAGTGAGACGGATATTGTTCATACCGGGAAACAGTGCCAGGAGAAGCTTAAAAAATTGAAGTTAGTAGTTAGTAGTTTATATTAGATTTGTATTTTGAACATACATATTTGGAGATGAATAAATTGCTGTGGAACAAAATATTTAGTGGCTGTTTGTGTAAATCTGAAAAAAGAACTCCCAAGCTCCCTCGCTTACTGCCGGAATATTGATTAACTTACAACAGATAAATAACAAAAAAGGTTTAAGCGCGATAGCCTGAATCTGTCTCAGTCATCTCACGGTCAATATCCGTAATAGCTCATAGGATCCAATATATCCCGATCAACTTCAGCACAACTTGGATCTCCTCCGCGGTTACTGTGCTGTCGCGGTGTTGCTTTGTATGGCGTACGGCGCCTTCGTCAGTGTGGGAACATGTGTCAGCAGGCTAATTCGAGTCCTTGTTGGGTCTGACATTACTGACCAACAAGCTAACACAGACTAGCATCTTTTACCCTATTTTGTGATGAATTAGTTATAGCCATCAATGACCAAGTAAGGCTGACTAGTTTACCTGGTACAAAAAGACAGGTATAACAGAGAAAACAAAGCAAAGCAACAAAGCAAAAATGTATCTCATGTGTAGAGACAGGGTTTCAACTTAACAAGGCAATTAAAAGGGAAATTGGAAGTGAATTCTAGCTGGTCTTGTGTTATAAATAATAAAAACAGTGTCTTGGGTAGCCTATTAAATGATCAAGAAAAACAGCAGAATACACTTTGCTGTAGACCCAGGATTATGTACAAAGATCTACTAGATTAGAACATCTTATCTTTCAGAAATCTTGTCTTACTGTATTATTGAAGAGTAAGGATGTTGTTGAGCCGAGCTCTCGTTCAACAATAATATGCACCAAAGATGGAAAACACAAACAAAACACAAACAACACGAGGAATTTGCAAATGCCCCAGTATGTTTAGTTGCCAACATGCAAGGAAAGTCTTGAATATTTATGTCAGTGGTAATGTAATAAAAACTGTTCCAGATGACTGCTATCTATTGCAGCATCAAGGACCTGTCTGTGCAAAAGCACAAGCTGAATGCATCTGCAAGGATATTTAATCATACCCACTTGAAAATATACGTCGGAGGCATGCCTCCAAAAGCAAAACAATTTTTGTACTTGCTTAGCACATGATGCAGGGCACAGGGTTTACACAGCTACAGATCAATCCTGCATTTTGTTTGAGATACACGGCCGATGCACAATAATGGAAAACGATCCAAAATGTTGCTGCTAAGAATAGTGACAAACGTAATTACGTTGTATATGCCCTAGAGAAGGAAGTGGCCACAGCCTGGTCAAATTATCTGTAGATTACTGGGCAAAAAGAGAATACAGATATGGTAAGTGGAACATCTACAAGAGTTGACCTTAAATGTGCCCATCACTAGAAACACTCATCTGGTGTAAAGGACAGGGGAGTCGTTTGCTGGTGTGTGACTCTGACCTGAATGCATGGAAAACAAATTAGAAAGGGAGAGCAACAGTAGCCTGTACGGTCAGATGGACTTTCTAGCGGATAGTTTGTAGTCTCACCATATTTCTCTACCCAGAAGTAACAGGTGCACGAATGACAGAGCTCGCGGATCACAAAGTGTGTAGGTGAGACCGTAAATGCATTTTTGCATGCAGTGAAATTCCCTGTGGGGACAGTACCGAATGACCTGGCACTAGAGATCCTGCAGAACAGGCTCTGTATAGAGAGACATCTGTAGGAGAACCACAAAGTACATATAACAAATCTTATTCTACACAAGTTAGAAATAAAATCTTGCATTTAGCCTTTCCTTACTGTCCCCTCACATGAATCATACAGATATTAAAAGGTGTGAGACGGCTACAAAATGAATTTAATAAATGACCCTCCTCTTACTGATGCTGCCAAATCCCCTACAGGAACTGCTGTTTGTAGAGGCAAAGCACAGAGGATTGCAGATTTTTTATTCTAAGACATTGTTATAAAATCTTTGTAATAAATCATTTCAAGACCAACAATAAAAACTGTACAACCTCTTAATGTGATGAGTTGCCTGGGAACAGATTAAACGTCCATAATAGTCACTGCACCTTATCGTTCTCCCTAAAGAATGTGGCACACCTGAGCTCATTATAGGCCTAAAGAAATGTCTGCAAATAAAAAAATTGCTGATGGAATATACAAACAAATCTCTAAAAAAACTTACTTCTTTGCCCAATCATCATGACAGCTTAGTCACATAAAGCCTTTTTTGTTGTTTAACAAAAGCCTACACAATAAACTTCTGCCCATGATAAAAGTGCCCTCTGTAATTCTTAAACGTGATCTTAATTTGAACATAATTTTGGCTCTACACGTTAATCTGTTTGGATTCGGAAACAAACAATTACAATGCAATGCTAGTTTAGATGCTCAGCTTATATTAAAAAGTATTTGCTATCTACAGACATTTTTAAATTGTTCATCCGTTACAGATAAAAATTACTTTTAACCCCTATTCACCATTTATTTGAAATCCAACGTGCTGGAATACAGAGCCATAAAAACACAATTGAAGTTTGACACTGTCCAAATACTATTGAAGTTCAATGTACATTATATGAAGTACCCCCAAATCAGCATAATGTAATTTTTACATTCTTTACTCAAAATTCACCTTCAACTTAACAACCATTGTTTTAAACTTGAGCCGAATTAACAACATAATGATTGGCCGAGACCTGTTTTATTGAGAAATGTATGCAATGACAATGATTAAATGTATCCAGCTTACATGGTTAGTGCTCTGTAAGAACCTGTCTATATAAGGGTGATCGCTAAAAGACCAAAATCTAACTGTAAAATCAGTGGTGGTCACACCTATTTTATTAATGTACGTAGAGACAAGAAATAAGACTGATATGCTACCTGAGACATGAGGTCAAAGAATGTGAGGGCATAACCACAGGAAAAACGACAACCGCTAAACTGGCTCACCAAGACAATCCAAGAGGTTCCCTCTCGATTGTAATTGAAACAAAAGAGGAAAAAACATTTACTAATCACTTAAGGTATGATAAGTGGGGTTTTGGCACGTTGCCTATTGACAAGCCTTCACTCACAGCTAAACATCTTAAGAGTCAGTGCTCTGTTCCGCCTGTTCTTTTCTTTGCCTTGGTCTGTCTGGCTGAGGTCTCAATCAACATTGTCTCGGAAATATACCCTCTGCCTGGGTTTGCATAATTCCCCATTCAAACCAGATTGTGCCGCCTGCAACCAAGTCAAATTGACTCCTTAAGTCACAGTACCATTCAAATCCATTCTAAAAGGGCTGCCTGTCAGCTTCGACACTTCACTCAGAGCTGTAGGGAGAATGGGAAACAGAGATTTCAGACATGAATAACATTTATCCTAATGATGCATGTATTTCAATGTCATTATCTGATGCTAGCCTGGTGTTGTGCAAAGGAAATATTACATCATATTGTACATACGGTTTAGTTTTTTCCCATGTGCGACTGCAGTTGATTTACTGTGTGACATCACACTGCATTCAGGACATTTCCAACTGAGTCAAATACAATTGAATTATGTAAACTAGCACATCTTCCCTCGGTCATACAGTATGAGCCGACTGTTGTGACAAACACAAGGAATTCAAATGATTTCCACCTGGCCTTCCCTGCTGCTGAGAGAGAGAATGCTAGAAATGGAGACAGATGCAAAGAGAGACCGAGAGCATGAGGGAGGGGCAGAGTGTTTGTTAGTAATGTATGCATATAGTGTTACAAAGTGTGAATGTGTTTGAGTGTGTGCGCACTGACATGTGTCACACGTGAATAACTGTGTGACTGCATTACTGGCTTTCATAGACCTCAGGAACTACTGACCTCACGTTCTGACTTCCTCCCTTTTCTGTCATGCACGACTGGTGCCTATAAACGTAACCATCAGAGCAGGAAATGGTGAAACAGAAATATAAATAACGGGATTGGCCAAACCCAATTAGAATACCCCGTAGTCCCCGATCGGCAACTCTACTGGGTTGGGGGAGGTTGGTCTTGTCGACCTTTGTCACCTAGAGTCTGGAGGTTTGGAGTTAAGTGCCCTATTGACAAACATGGCTGACAAGAAGATCAAAGGTTCATGTGGTGAAGATGACCTAGTGCTAGCCGTTGTCAGTGACGTTGGAGGTTCTCAAATAGTGTAATGTATGTCAACTAAAGTAAGGGGACCCTCAGCACTCTGAAATTGAATTCCAGAGGGGTGCTGGGTAAAATTTTTGAACTTTCATTGGTAACAGTAAGCCAATCCTGGAGCGGGCATAATATTTTACATAATATCATGGTTTTGATTAGGAACAAATAGAAGTTAAGTACAAAAACAACATGTTTTTTATTTCCTTTTCATCAATTAATTAAAAAGAGGCCACTAAAAGAAGTATTTTACTCCAACCAAATCATAGAATTGATCTTGGTGTCTGGTGACTCAAATAATTCTTAAATCAGTAAAATTCCCTGTGGAATTAGTGACCATTTAATGAACAAATCCATAAGAAAGGTTCTAACAAAGGTTTTTAACGGTCATGAAACCATAACTGTGTGATCTCAGAAATACATTTATTGATCACCTGAGGAACGCCAGCTGGGATGTCTACATGTGAGATACGGGGAAAAAATCAACTGTTTCTTAAGAATTGTGTATATAATGTCTCAAATGAAAAACTTTATAGTAATTATAGTAAATATATATTTTTTTTAAGATATTTGTGATTAAGGGAATAATTGCAAGGTGCAATGGAAATCCCTTAAACTGGTTGGAAATGGGGATAAACAGAAAATAAAGGACTCCTCATATCATGCTCTACAAGTTCCAGGCATTATAGTGCAAAGGGGGTGAGCTACGCAGTCCCACTGGTGCGCATTCTTGGCACCCTTTACATTCACAATATGAAATGGTATGCAGATGACTCTGTTACACTGATGTCCCAGGAGAACACAAAGTCTCAGTAGAAGAGATCCTTCTGCAGAGTTTTCCAATCTTAATAAATGAATTCCAGCAAGCACGCTTCATCTGCATCTTGGAAAAGCTGAATCTGTCATATCTGATTCCAGAGTAAAGCTTGCGAGCTCCCTTGGTCATTGTTTAGAGGTTGGCAAATCTGTAATTAAACCTGAAACCTCACCTTGGGTTTGAACTGGATAGGTGACTGACTGGTGAAGCTATGACGCTGAAGGTTTAAACAAAGAAATACCACAGACGTTACATGTTTTACTCAGACCCCTAAATATCTTGATAGTGACACCTTGAAGTCTCTGGCAGGAATGCTAGATTAGTGTCATTTTGATTAAGCATTATGGTTCCCAGGCATTCCTCAACCTAGAAGAATAAGCTACAAACCTGTCAGAAGAAGTCGATGAGAGTTACACTTAAAATCCCCCCCACTCTCATCTGAAGGTCAAGAATTTTAATTAAATAGGAGGGTGAAGAAAAAAAAATCTAATATGAATTCAACTTGGTCTGCTCTATAGAATTATTACTGACTCAGTGCCCGGGATACCTATGAAATAGTTTAACATATTTCAGATATCACCACAGACCGGAGACACTGATATTGCCTGTTTGATTATCGGTATCAGAATTAGTATTTATCACTGAGGAGGAATGACTGGGAACGCATTCTCATTATCAGCAACAACATGGGGGCAAAGAAGGTTAACTGCCTTGCTCAAGGACAGAATGGCAGATCAACGTCAACTTTTTTATTTGTAAGTACTGGTATCTTTGTATTGTATCTGTGTTGATATAATGCTATCATGGTTTTGCTACAAATTTCACATGTTGGGAATCCCTGTCACGGTTTAAAAATGTACTCTGACATTTGCAGAAAAAAATAGGAAGATAGAGAACCTGGCAATCAATTACCCTGTATTTTTTATATTCAAACTGAGATTATTGGAAGCTTGATTTGGAAGACCAAAAATGCCCCCATGGAGTGCTTTATAACAGGACATTGAGAGAGCAATTCTAAGTCAAGGCATTATAAGAGAAAATATAGCACACCTTACAAATCCCAATATGCCGAGGACCAGGTACTCCGCCAAGGCACTCTGGGAAATTAACGTGGGGCTGAATATTTTATAAAACTAGGTGAGCATCAGAATGTATTAGACTCTTTTGAATATCCACCCCCTATGACTGTCAATTCAGTTATAATTCAGTGTGAATTACCCACATCGTTTTTACACAACCTAAATTAATGATCTGAATTGAAATTCACTTCCTGAATTGAGCTCCAATCCAGCTTGTAATTCCACACATTCCCTTATGTGTACCTCCGCTTATCAAGTGCAGCCGCTCGATTAAAAAAGACAATTTAGGGTGTTTAATTTAATCCAATGTTGACTATGGCCTCATTAAGTCCTTAACAGAACAGTTGGGAAATCACAAATCTGTAAATGCAAGGGGTTTGGAGGAATTAGGAGGAGGTTTGAAGGACCCCTGCCATTGGAAGCCAGTCCACCAAACTCTGAGTATGAAGGCCATGCATACTTTGATGAGTGGGATTAACGGATGTAGACACAGACACAAACAAAACACACACACACACATAGTATGTGAACCTAGCATGGGGATGACGCGACAGCCAGTTCTGAGCGATTAGCTGATATATTTGTTACGATTTCATTGTAAATCAAATTAATTTAACCAGTGTTGGTTCCAGTGGTTGAGTTCTATTTAAATTAAATTTTTTTGCTCTTCAATGTGCCCTTTGAAAAATTTGCTGGATGAAAACTACAACATATGGCTGGTTTCTGACTGACTGATCGGCAAATAATAATGTTATTTGCTATTTCTGATAAAAGGGGATTTGAAGATCAGTCAGACAGTAGATGTCTGCTGTTGTTTTGTAGTTACTAAAACACACTGTTTTCCACTCCTAAAATTAAGAACTGATATCAGTAATGTTATGGCAATTTTGTGAAAGAAAGAGTTAATGAATTGTATTTTTCTTAACATAAAGGACATCACAGTGATTACAACCTTTTCAGGCTCACTCACCTAGAACATATAAAACATACAAAATATTTCTTAAAAACCTCAACAGTCCATCCATCATCACTAACCACAGCTTGTGAATTATTTACAACATGGGTTTGAGTTGAGTGATTTTCACCTATTGCATTCCAATGACTAGAGACGGCCCTGTTGTGGTGAGTTGACTGCGACCGCCCTCGGTTAGAGGCAATGGGGATGTCTAACTGAGCAAAGTAACTGTAGACCACTGGAGTTAACTACCTAGTGATTAGCACCAAATAACAGCAAGTAACTGCGCCAGGCATGCTGCGATGATAGGCCTTTGTCCTGCACGACTTAAAAGGCACCATGCAGAATAAAATCACGGGGGAGGATAGGTGGCCAATGGGGGAGGGGTGCGTTTTGAAGATACTTTTTTAATGAAATTGCCTTCCCTCTGACAAGGACAGGATAACAGAAGACTCCCGGTTGATAGCGCTGGCCATCCAGATCAATACGGCACTAAAGCGCGGACCAATTGGCAGGGATTTTCAGAGAGCAACCTGTCTTTAATGTCGTCACAGAGCGTCAGAGACCAGCAGCCAGGCTAGAATACTTCCTTACGACGTCATTACTCCAAACAATTCTCCGTTCATGAGAGTTGACATGAAATACAAATACAGGAAGGAAAGACGTCAGCCTGCCAACTTCTTAACGTTTGTCCGTGGTTTGCAATTTACAGCAGATGATCCTGAAAACACCCCAAACACAACATCAGTGGCAAAATCAATTGTCTTTCCGCACAGTGACTTTCAGTCCTTCGAAATTTTGCACCGAATCGCTCAGCACTCCTGTGAAAAATCCTCAGTGTCAATCCCAGTGAGAACACCGCCCAAGCTCCCCAGCCCTTCCTCCGTCTTTAATCTGCCCAAACCCAGCCTGAGCCCCCCCCCCCATCCTTGGTGCAACAATATGGCCCTCTTTCTGTCTTACTGGGGAGTCCCAGTGGCTTGCTGTGTTCCTGTCAATGCTGGGCACCTCAAAGCTCAGATGAGAGGAACTCCCCCCCCCTCACTTTTTCTCCTTTTTCCCCTTTTCAACATTTTTTCCCTGACTCAATCTGACAAGGTATATTACTTCGGCCTCATGACAGGGCCATCAGGAAAGGGGTAATCTTTAAAGCAAACTTGGAAACTCGAACCCTCCCTCCCCTTTTCCAAAGCCCAGCTCCCCTCCATCCGCGTTGATGGGGGCCAAAACAGAAATTCATTTCAAAGGCAGAGTGTGGGTATGGAATGATGGATTTGGGTGGGCAGTGTTCTATTGTCGTGCCAGAGTTCCTCCGTTGACTCCTAGGCAGCCCACTTTGAGAGGCTCTGGGATAAACTCTGGGAGTCTGGCATGGCTTTTCTTGGACCAGTTGGTTTCAGTGCGGGGGGACTTGGGAGGGGATAAAGAGGGGGTTTCTGTCAGCCACCCAACACACATAGATACCTCAGGCTGGCAATACTAATAACATCATCTGTGCAAGACATTACTAGAGGATTTAACATTTACTGCCCAATATGTCACCGTTATAAAGAAAATATTATCGCAAGACTCCCCAACCCCCGATAGCCTTGTTGCAAGTACCCTAGCCCATCGCAATCATGCCAGGAATTTGGACAGAATTCAGACTCCATATTAGGAATATTGGATGGCGCAGGCCCAAAACCAGCCTCAGTAGGGATTTTGAAATATATTAAGACTTCTATATAACTCGTATACACCAAGACGGACAAATTAGTACATTTGCAAACTAGCGGTTTCCCATAACGCGCAATGATCGTTCCCTTAGCGTTAAAACATTTAACGCTGCATCGGAGACAATGACCATTAGATTACCAAATGGTGAATTAGTCAGGTAAAATAGCATTAGCCCCGCATTACCATTTCCTTTCATTTGACTATATTATTCTAAGCTACAGACAAATAAGAAAATCACTTTACTCTGATCTTCATTTTCCCTTAAAAGCATTACCCAAGTGACTGGAATGCTGCCTAGGCTCCGCCACATAGATTTAGGGTCATTTGATCCCTCCTTGTTTACAATACTTCTGAATATATGCAGTGCAGACATTGTGTGCCTGGTCCTCTTGGGAGTGGTCATTAGTCCGAACCAAATGTGTAATTCAGGGCAAATATTCAGACCTTGCATCATTAAAATAATGAATTGCAGCAGTGAAAGAAAGACCCACAATGCCTAGCATGATCGTGATCTGAATAACCCCATCGAAACATTATAATACACAAGTATATATTTGACTGTGCCATGTTAGGCCTTGAAGATTAGCATTTTTCCTCCCTTGTTGGTTTCAATCGGACAGTGAATTCCCTTCCTAGCGTTGCTTCTATCGGAGACCTGAATCTGTAATGGTGCCATTATCTCATTGAGAATTAAAGATTTCATGCTTTGATGCTCCAGAGTTACTGTGTTGCTATGGGTGATTGATAACGGTAACATTTACATTCTCAATTTATCGTCCACTGGATGATTTTGGTGAGGATATCAGCTCGTGGACAGGGGACCAGAAAGCCAGCGTTCCGCTTGTTCAGTCTTCAGTGCCAACACTATCCATCCAGCCTATTCTCTCGCTGTTTGGAGGATTGATCAATTGTTTTAACCTCTCTTGTAGCGCCATGCTGAAGACAAATTGCAAATTAATTATGTTTCTTCATGCACTGCTCATGACTCTATAGTTTTCATAGTTTCCAGTAACGGATAAAGAATAAGAAAAGGATTCAAATACTCTGAAGATGTGTCGGAGAGGTTAATGCAATTCCGTGACATTGGAATGTTTGCACAAATTATTGATATGGAGATGGGCCAGATAAAGTTTGACAGCTGTTTAAGCGACTTGCCAATTAAACGCCTATCGCGAGGAAATTATAGGGTACCATATCCACGGGTATCACCGTACAAGTACGCAAGTTAAATTGCACCTCCCACACCGACGAAACCGAACGCACTGAAATGCCATAGCAGCAGCCTGCTCATGGATTGTGTGTGAAGTTCTACACTGTGGTGAATAGGAGCGAGTGCCGGAGATAGTTTGTGCCTAGTACAGTGTGGGGCCCGCCTGTCACATTGCACTGCAATACTTTGGTGGCAAAAAATTGTTCTATGGTCCCTCCCTCCGAATAAGGACGGGCCCATCCACAAATGAATGATACACAGACACCGCACAAGCATGCCTAACTTACCAATGAGCACTCAGGAGTTGCTACACCAATACATGGTGAAGGTTTGATATAAAGTGGATGACATGAAGCAGTGAGTCACGGAGGGCGTGATATGTGGCCAGTAGTTAAGTTATTCTCAGGCACAACGCAGCAGGGAGTGCTCGGACACAGCACTTAGCCATTGTATATTGGCTATATACCACACCCTGTGATGGTATATTGGACATAGCCCTTAGCCTAACCCATAGGCAATATGCAACAAATCATTTTTCTCCGGTTCCCTGGCACATACAGCATCTCTAAGATCCCTCAGTTGAGTATTCAATCTAATAAAAAAGGCAGCAAGTAGGCCATGTACACTTGTCTCCTAATATTAAATATGACAGAATATTCACCTCTGGTTGCCAGGTGTTAGACAACCTTTATGTTGTTTGTCGGCTACATGACTCAGCAGCAAATTAATATGGAAAAATGTCCCACTTATGTGGGTTTCTATTTTCCTGTAAATATGGTTGGATGTCTTCAAATATCTACAGATCAATTGCCCTTTTATTATTCAAACACGTTACAATGTGATATGGCTGTAATTTGAAGTCAAAGTAATTCCATAACTATGACAAATATTATGTAGAATTATTGAGTTTTCATCATCTAACATCACTGTCTTTGAATCTACTCATTGGCATGCTTAAGCTATAACTGAGAAAAAAAATGGGTTGCATATCACAAACCAAGTCCAAACATTACTTCCTATAAATAGGTACTGTTATGGAAGACAGGATTATTTTATTTGCACTAGCATATTTTATTTTTCGGACTCAAAGCCCCTGGCGACTGAAGATGTCAAAGACAAGCTTAAGTAATACATTTCTATGTGGTTCGTTTATGGCACAGTTTCTGGTGCATTTCTACACTGCTCCCCTCAGAAGAACAGCCACAGGCCAGGACTAAACGATGCTGCACACTTTCCATCCAATCAGATCTCCTCCTCAAATAATGTCAACCCTATGTTAGGTTCGAACGAACAGCAGTCATACAAACAGACCCTTTCTTTTGCCGATGCTCCATTGGCCTAGATATGTTTCTGTCGGTTACCATGCAGATATGTCTTGGTGGATAGGGTATTGATCTGTTCTGCTGTAATGAACAGCGGGTCTAAACGGACATGCTTGTGCTGCATGGAGAGAGAACTGATGAGGTCCATATGAATGAGGGACCGCAGATAGTGCAAAGAGGAAACTACTTTGGAATTAAACCAGCAGTTATGAGTATGCTCATGTTGCTAGAATAATTTATGTAATGCAACTAGGTACTACTAATGAAATCGTTTTTTATATTCTGGAAGTGCTACTGGGAAATGTACAAAACAAAAGAAACGACGGTAAGACATTGAAGGAAATGTTTATAAAACATAATCTAATCTTTGAGCAAAAAGATTAAAGGGTAACTAACACATTATTCCAAAATAGCAACCTTTCCAGATAATCCTTAACATGAAATGACAGCAATCACTTCACTGTAAAGCTGCAATACATTGAAAATATTTTGCTGGAGATAATAATTTAATAATAATTGTGTGCAAAATATCACAGAGGACTGCAGTTGCCACATATGTTTCTGCTGTTTCAAATCTCCAATCTGTTTTTGTAAGAAATTTAATAAAATAAACCTTATTTCTAGAATTTAGAAATGGAGTCAAAGAGTGGAGAAAAAAATCACATCTTGTTTAATAATAGAAGACAAGGTATCTCATTTGTTTTACACTCTTCTCTAACACAAGTAACACCGGAGACAGAGGGACAGAGAGAGAAGCCAAAAAACTAATTAGTGGGACTTGTCGTTTATCTCCAGGGTAGAAGGATATTTAGGAAAGATTCCCCCTGTTCATTAAATTCACTCTGTTTAGAGATGGTGGAGCACACTACCAATATTTCACGGTTTCAGTACACTCCATGGTGTGGTCAGAGTCGGAAAAGTCCATCCGACAAACTCTTTCCTGGTACGGGTCCCAAAAGTGCATTACAATGTTGGCAGTTGTACACACCTGGTGTGTGATACCCACACCGACGGATAATGCAGTGGAAAAACAGGTTGATGATTTGGAATACCAAGAGAGTGGAATGCACGTAGAAAACAAATGCACAGCTCTCAATGGACGTGGTTAGGTAATAGAGCCTCTTTTTCTTCATTACAGTTTGTTTAAATAGGTCGGCAGCATCCTGGGACGCAGGATAATAACACCGGCTTTCTCCCTTCTTACCCAGAGCGAACTTTAACATGCCTGGCCGACCACGCCCACCTCATCATCGACAACTGTGTACCTTGGAATAAATGTAAGCCCTTCAGAGGAGAAGAACGTATGCTTAACACATTAACACATGAAACCTTCACCCCAAGGTGTCTATCTCTAGCATACACTTTTATAGCCATGGCAGAGAAGGCAGATGTACAGTAGGCACAACGTACAATTTATTTGAGTTTAGCCTGTAACGGACCTTAGTTAAGTGAGCACAGGTTCAAAGTTTAGATAAAGATATTAATTATGTTTTTTATTTTCTACGCCTACGTTTTTGTTCGGACGGTGTGTGTCTTTTGAGTTAAAAGCAGAAGTACAGGTCTAGGACCATTTCTCTAAGATGTATGATGGTCTTGCATAAATTATGCAACGTTTTGTCCTTGTGCCAAGCAATTCATCTACTGAATAATAATTATGAGAGGGACTTTAGGATATGAAGAAAATGCCAACAATTCTCTGCTGAGGCCAAATACAAGCGAGGAAGCGTTTGACTTAGGTCTTACGGCAAAACAATGCAGCTAATCATGGCAAAGTAGACAATAAATATTTTATATCATGATTTATAAGTATTTATCAGTTCATAGCCTGTCTTGATTTACAGCAAGTTGTTACCCACATTTTTCTTAATGTTTGATATAGATGAGCAAACATTTATGCATTTTTCATATTCAAATTTAAAGATTACATTGGCACCCACCAACATTGCGGGCCGGGCAATCCATTACCCTATTGTCATATTTAGTGTCTTGGTGAGCCGCTGGACATTTACAGGGGTTTTATGTTAACACCCTAGCAGAAGATACTGCTGTAGCCGCTAATGCTATGAACAAAGCCATTAAAATGGACACCCACAGAGGACAACTTTATGAACATGAATGCAGAATATCAAGTAATACACCATAAAACGGAAGAATTTAATGTTATTGTGAATTAAATTTACACACAGGAGAGCCACCTGTAATCTGTTCTTTACGAGAAGAAAAATTAAACAGGGAGGCCGCTGAAACAAAATGGACACCCTGGCATAAGCAACTGCATGATAGTAGCAATGCAAATTTAATTTGTTTACCTAATCGGTGCCCTCCCTACAGTAAGACTACGGAGTAGGATTTCAGTTTGAGTCTATCCCCTTTCGATCTGTAAATAATGAGATTGAGTTGATGGATTAAAATAATCAATGCCTGTATTTCTTGCGGGTGGCAGGTTCTGGTTGAGCACATCTCTAGCAAGGGAGCGAAACGGATGGTTAGTCCTCGGTCCAGTTTTTCAAACCCATTTCATTGATGTTTCGTACTGAAATGTGTCTAGCTAGATGGGGTGAGATTACAAATTGATCCTTTCGGGGTGAATTAAGAAAGTCTGCCCTCACGTCCTCAAGTGCTTTGTTACTCACATGGATGCAAACCTACTTCAAATATAGAAACACTAATATAATGAAAGGACTCATTTTGTAAAATGAGGCCATTCCAAAGGGCTAGATGGTTCGGGGTATAGTATCTCCCTGTGTCTGCGGATAGTATGAAGGAAGTTTGAGAACATTTCAGATGCCAACGTAAATCATTAGCTGGTTGAGTGAACAGTCTGATAAGAAGAAAAACGCCTTAGTGACATTTCACTCTCCATGACCTCATGCCTGGGTGGTGGTGATGAGGGAAGGCCATAATCATGGGGAGACAAATGGGCAGTAAATTGATGTTACATGGATATTTTTGTTCAGTGGAGTGGTTATTTGTTCAACTCTGTTGCTTTATGAACGTAAAACCTCATTTCAATGGACCTAAATCCTTAAATTCAGATCCAATTTTAATATTACAGGGAAATGTAGTCCAAGTTTGAACGACCGCGGTGGTTTTAATGTTGTTGGTTTTAATCTCTCAAAAGACAAGCACTTAACTGACCGTGAGTGGTGCAGTTACACAGCATGTAAAGAGGACTTAGAGGCCCTCCTGGCAGTGCAGTGCAGCTCACCCCACTCACACCTCATTCTTTTAGGCTTTAGGACAAACATGATTTGTATTCCTTTTGTAAACAAATCAAGTGTTACCAAGTGCCCTGTGTTTTTTAGGTGAACATCCCCTTTTAAAATACAGACAGACAACGTGACCGACGGACACATCTGCTCGTCACCGTGCTTTTTGGAAGGTGTCACATGCATGGCGTGTTCCCTACTGTGGGCAGATGGTGTGGCACAATTAGGCCCTCAGAATCTCTCAATCCATCTCCATACACGCTGTACAAAGAGCTGGAACGAGCCTGGTGATCGTTGTCAAACACACGTGCTCACGCATCTTTCCCCGTTAACCTACCAGAACAGAATGGTTTACCACTACTTTGCCTGGAACCTCTGTGACTGAAAACCCTTTCTCTCCGAGTGCATTTATTACAGTCTACCGTATGTTTAATCACTCTGTCAATTTTGCCCTTTTGTTAATTTTTTTCACCACTAATTACGCTACTGTCTTAACTACTAAGGCCTGTGTGTGGTCTGAATGCATTTCAGAATCAGATACAGAGACATTAGGCAAGTGAGTGTCACTTTCATACCCCAATTAGCTTAAAAGGGATTTTATTTCGCCAGAACCCTGCAGTGCCACACAATGAACGGAACGCGGCGGAGGAACGCGATATCCCCTAGTGTTCGCCTTTCATCCCCCGCCCCCCGACAAAAGGAGGAAAGCAATCTGTCGTATTCCACACCGCGCGCGGGTCATTAGCGGGGAACGGTTAAATAAGGATACCGTTAACCAAAGACGCTGGGAGAGACGGCTAACATCTGCTGTGAATACGCAGGCCTCCCGTTGCCTGATCAAAGGTGCCTCGTGGAATCTTCTGACGCTCACACGGACGACACAGGCATCCGCGAGCGCACAGGGAGCCCAGACATCGCATCCTGCAGACGTACCCGAGCGTGAGCAAACAGGCGAGACGCCGACCCACCAAACAAAAGCAGACAGCCGTAGCACGGAGAGGTCACTGCGCACGCACGCCTGTCCATTGTCTTTACGAGCCAAATAATTTTCGATTTTCTTATCGGCCCTCACGTGTAAACAGTTTACCCTTCCCAGAGCTCTAGGCCATTAGGCCTCTTTGGACTGCAAATGGTATAGTCGTCTTTCCCCCCACCTGTGACGGTAGGTGACAACTCACCGGGGCCTGCCAGGCTACATCATGCGACGCATGTCTGATAGAGCGCTCTACCACTGGGAGGAACCAAGGAAACATCCTTACCTGACCACTGCAAAAGCAGCCACGGAGGTACAAATCCGTCAGGATGTTTCTAAGCATATATAACATCACACTGGGGAAATCCTAATCGAGTAGAACAAATCAATTCGATCCATATATCTTGTTTAATCTCTTGGTGAAATACTTGGAAATATTTACGCTTACCGTGATATTACAGGCTTGACCACCGAACGCGTTCAAATGCCCAGGGTATATTTTACGTTTATTAATAAGCTGTGCATCACTCCCTCTTCAACTTTGTCTCCCTTTCCATTTCCGGACGTTCGTTATTTCCACCATGGCCATCATCCTCAGGGTCTCATGCTGTTCTAATTTTTAATTTACCAGGGGGCACAAAGTTGGCCTCCAGTTGTGACCTCATTCTCGTGAACAGGGCCAGTCCGTCTCAGGGCAGCACTGGTAGCCTCCTCAAATTAATTTTCCCCATTCAAATCATTGAATCATGTTCCTCCCCTGGCATTGGGGCAGTGACTTAAACGCTGTGGCAGACCGTTAGCATTCACACTGCTAACAGCTATACTGTAGGCTT
Organism: Esox niger; assembly: GCA_016801105.1. Lineage (NCBI taxonomy): Eukaryota > Metazoa > Chordata > Actinopteri > Esociformes > Esocidae > Esox > Esox niger. The sequence goes on from JACXGJ010000597.1 coordinate 29,040, forward strand.
TTCCTTTTACCCACATTCAGTGAAGCAGCCAATACCAGGCCCGTGTGCTGAACTGGACCATTTTCTTTGGAATTCCTGGGTTCTCCCCATTAACCCTACCTGTTAGAACGGTGAGTGAACAAAACAACATTTGAGTAATTACTTGGGACTTTGCAGTTAATCTCATCCAAAGCTGCATACCTGACAGCGGTGTGTTTTACAATGGCTGACGGATTAGCTGTGTGTACGCTAGCCGTATCGGGTATTACCTCAGTTCGGTCAACACCCTCAGAGTACACAAAAGAGACGGCGGGTGACTAAACGTCTGTGTTTGCTTGCGCTGTTCGGCCTCAGCACCGCCAGGCGAGACCACCTGTGGCCGACAAAATGGGATTCTTGGTATTTGGGGAAATGAGAGTATCATGATGAATCGAGGGACAGGAGTAACCTCTATCCTCGAGACTTCTTATCTATGCGCTTGAGTTACACAAAGGACTTAGATAACCACAGACAAGCGCTGAGAAGGGGGGGAGCAATGAGAAGCAGGGAAGCGGACCCGGGTCAAGACAGGGCGAGGGAGGTCGGTAACAACAGGTTTCGGATGCTTTGAATCACACTGGAACAGTTAACCATTGACTAGGCTCTGGCGGCGTTGCATTCTTAGCCGTCTTGCTCGAGAGTCTTTGCACACAAAGAATCGAGTCATCACCAGAGCCTCTACCTGCCATGTGAAGTGAACGCTACACTAATCAATGAGAATGTGGGGTCTTAAGGGCACAGCAGTGAACAGAGGGGCAACTATGTCCTGTTTGTTCGTGGGTGAGTCGGTGCCTCACATCTTCATATGCAGTAGTGAGTCGTTTGTGGCATGTGGTATGTGTTCAAATCTCTCCTCGACTCGGTTGGTGCGTATCCCTCCACCTGATAAGTGCAGTCATGTTGTAATCCAGGTGTAGGATGTGTGTGATTCACTGGCAAACACCTCGTATCCAGACACATTAATCCTTTCCACCAAAACGCACTTCCTATTACGGTGGAACACACACCAAAAGCAATTTAAAATAGACTGTTTGTGCTTTTACCGGGCTTTATTCAATTACTGTTATGATCTCTATTAAATGTATATTGATTTGGGATACGACGGCTTCAAAAGGTTAAGAAGCAGGGGATATGGACAAATATTGGAAAAGGACAAGCAGTGTACACGTTTTCAAAAGGTAATTCCTTAAATGATGAATCCGCATGGCAACAGTAACTCCCCTTCCATAAATTACCACAACCTTCAAATCTGACATTGTAACCACCATAGGACGATGCACCAAAAGGGAGGCTGATAAGCCTGCTTTGGTGTCAAAGCTTCAGAACATAATTAAAATTAAAGATGCACCCCTTATGGACTAAAACACTATTTTCATGTATTCCATTAATGAAAATTCTTCTTTGTATGGAAAGACAAAAGTAAAAAATGTAAATTCATAGAACATTACGAATACGACACCACAGAATTTGGAATGGGAGAAAAAAATTGTTAAAAAAATCAACTGAATCTAAACAGTCTAAAAGGTTTTTAGACAGTTTGATAGTTTCCCCATCTTGCTTAACTTACAGAGAGATTCATACTATGCTCAAGTTTCATTGCTCTCTTGATCTGTCAGTTCATATTTACTAAAACCCACCTCCAGCTTTACTGCTATTTAAAATAAACAACGGCAATATCCAGCACAGTGGGGCTCACGGAGGTTCTATAATTGCGTAGGTAAATACAGAGTGACAAGGGAGCCTGATTCAATCTGGAAGAAACACTGTCTGTGCGTTTGAAAATGTTGACGAATTGTCGAGAGAGACAGGAGGACTGAAAGAGTGGGAGAGAAGACAGAACGATAAAAAAAGAATAGCTTGCTTTCGCAACCAACATATTTCTTTGATAGAAAGTGTTATGTTAGGCTACTCTTGGGCTGTCAATAGTGCTGTCATTCTCTTGTCCAGCCACAGTCTATATATTGATTAAGCTGTACATCACTTAAACTCTACAAGACATTATTTCTAATTAAAAAGTATGCCATAAATTCAGGGTTGTGTTACGAGGGCCATGGCTGTAAATAAATCCCTAGGAATGCTGGTTTAGAGACAGCAGTTAAAAGACGAAGTCATAGGACCAACCCCCAGAGACAGAGGTTCACTTTAGACTCCTTCATTCTTCTAAAGAAAAACGACACCCATTGACATCATTCCTCTGCGACTAATATTTTATACTATGCTTTTCGTAAGCCCTGTAGGAGAAAAATTGGAGTTAAACTTATACCAGAAACAAACAGATTTATCATTGTCACAAGTCGTCTGTGCCTTGGGAGCACTGAAAAGGTAAGTTATTTGTGTTATTAAAAGTGGTCCCAAATTCTTCTAAGAGAAAATGGCTTGGCTTTGAGGAGCAAGATGGCACTTTTAGTTTGTTTTCATTCCGGGACCTATTTCTCTTCTGTTTTGTGGCTTTCAAATTGAAGAGTAGTTTCTAGGTCCCCATGTTTACACCCTGGTCATAGCTCCGCTCTACCCCAAGCCAAAACTGGACTAGCAAGCAGACTGTTTAGAGCCCAACTTGAAAATGCAGCCTGACTCCTTCCGTACTATCAGCACTTGTTTTCGGCCAACAACTGCCCAGAGGCCCGATTGTGGAGTGGGAGTTATTTCACGGTGTTAGTCAGACTGAAGGTGATGGACAAGAAAATAAAGAAATCACATGACCAGGCCTCAACGACAACCTGCGTGACAAAAGGTGTGTGCCTTGGTTCTTTCATACCTGAATGGGCTTTTGCATGGCTGCCGGAAAGAGACGTGCAGGAACCACGCACAAGTCCCTCGGGCCACCGCGGTGGTTGGTGAAGTGATCTGAGTAGGCGGAGGAGGCGGGAGTCATATTTGGTTAACTGACAGTCTGACTTCCAAGGGGAAGGAAGCTTTTTGCGAGCATTTTGCCAAGCATAGCCTCAGGGAGAAAGAGCTAATGAGCGAGCTAAAAAGGACAAGACGAAGTGATCCCTCTATAAAAAGCCCCAACCGTAATCTGCTCCACTCCTCCCTGTAATGTCCTCAATGATCATCACTCCCGTTAAGCCAGTTTCAAACACTTCAAACAGGAACCGCACGGCGACTGCTCGCGCACCTAGTCAACGCTTTAACACTGAGCACTGAAAGGCTTTTGTGACCAACAAAAATGGAGAAAAAGCAACTGTCCTAAGTGTCATCTAGTTCCGTATGTGAAATCCATCAACTACACCCAAAGTGCCATTCTTCAGGGGACTGTTTCCCGCTCACCGCACAGCTTTGCATCACACCGCCTGACGCATGTTTTCCACAAACCGTGTAAAGCAAGTACTAAGTAAACCCTGTCTGAGCCCGAAAAGCCCACATGCCTGCCATTCACCAATATCGCAGTTTCGAAGCTCCTCAACGCCAGTCAGTATCAGTTACAGGGTGGGGCTATTTAAGAATGTGTCGTCAGGTCAGATTACATCCAGATTATATGCGGTATGACTGGTTCCCGCTAATCTGCGTCAGTGTATTCTAGCTGTTAGTTTGTGTTAGAGGGCATTCGAGCTGTGCATTGGAAAGAGGCCCCAGGAACTTGGCCTATGAGCCACAACACAAGTTCCCCTTTAGCCATAAGTAAGTAGCCGTGTAGCGATCGGAACGGCGAACGGCCCATGTTTCTGTAGCATTAGGCAGCTTGCCAAAATAAAAGAAACACTTGAGTAAATGAGGGATCTGGCAGCTCAACCCTTTACAGTGTAAGGTGAATGCCAATAAAAACACAGGCATATTGAGTGACCACCTTCACCCTACAGTGAATCATTTCCATCACGTTCATCCTGGTTGAAGGGGTCTCATCTGGGCTGGCATGATTGGCCACTGACATCAAAGGCGTTCCCAAAACCCAGTTCAACACGTATGGGTCACTTTGCGCCACCAGAGGAGTATGGAATGTATTGTAAAGTAATGGTTTTCCATGCTACCGATACATTTCCAGACACTCGTGGATTGTCATGGTGCATTTTAAGTTTTCCTGCTAGCTTGTGGAGGTCCAACACAAGTACGCACTCGTTTGCATTTACAGTATACGTATGTACTGTATATATTTGTAAACCCCCTGGACAGAATGCCGGTTTAATACAGGACCATGGCGTGCTGGTGTGGGGTCCATACGAGTGCCCCCCGTTCTTCCTGTGTCACGCACCAGTGGCAACATGACATAAGGGCGGGGCGTCGGGGCGGGTCTTCCAGAATGCCCAATCAAGCAGAGTGGAACCTTCCACGCATCATAAGGCCTTTGGGATTGAAGGGGCGGCATTGAACCCAGGGGGATTTTAAACCCTTCTTGAACATCCCTGTAGACATCTTCGGCCTGATGACTCCATTTTATTTTAAATGGCTTATTTCACCGTAGCTGGAGACTCCACTCCACTGAATCCACTGCAGTAACCCAGCACATTCATCAAAACGATGTGTGTGTATGTGTCCCAGCATGTCTGGAAAATAAAGCCTCTAGAATGAAAAACAAAGCCCTTCTGTCCATTTGGCCATTATTACCAGAAATCACATTTGCAAGAAACATCTACACTTTGATGTCTCACAGAAGAAAATAACATCTTTATAGTACCCTTTAGAGGGGGTGAATAGCAAAACTTAGAAATTTTGGCTTGTTGGAGAAATGATGTTAATTAGAAGCTTTTCGGAGGCTATAAGAATTGGACAAGCTATAGGGGAAAAATCACACTCAGTTTCAGTTTCATATGGGATTTCATAATTATATTTTCCATTAAAAATAAACGTATTCATAGAGAAAAATATAAAATGTCCTGACTAAATCTCAACAATTAAATTGTTTATTGTTGGCATTTTTATAGCTTTGTAGCCTACCGCTGCTGTGAAATCATTCAAATAAATAACAGATACAAATTATATACTTACTCATTTACTTCCACCAAGAAGGCCTACTTTTTTCAGAAAGTTCTGGGATGTTCAGTAAACACTTAAAACAGTAATCATTAGTTAGTAAATGGCTTCACACTGAGTGATCAAACGCAAGTTCCACACACACAGACAGAGGTCCCATTGAAAATGAATAGCCAGGTACTGGATTTGGCTTTTTAAGCCAATAATGACGAGAAGGGATATGTTGACTTGATTATACAATAGCTGGGACCCTGAAGCCTCAGATATTAGTCAGACAGTAAGCAGTGGAACGAAGGGAAATACTATGTACCTGCAGAACTGCTTAGCAAGCTAGCCAGAAGTGGGCAGCGAGAGCACAGTTTACCTGTTGTAGATCCCCGCTTTACAGAGCAGTTGACTTTTATGAATTTAACAACCTGAATGTTACAGAGACTGAACTAGTAGTGGGACTGGAATATTTGTTTGAAATATTACACATCTGTTGTTATTTGAAATGATTTAAAAGATCAGCAAAATGCATAACTTTGAATTGCATAATTACAGGTGGTCTAAATAATATACAAGGACATTATTATTAAGAAGTACTAGAAGTAAAACTGTCCTATAAATACAATGGTACTAGGATAGTACAAAAAATATGTTGACTATTATTGGCATCAGGAAATTAAAAAGGACTTATTTTGACCTGCTTCATGCAACACAATGTGCCTCACATGTCGCAAAGACCTTGCCATCTGCTGGATGTTAAACCTGCCGGGCCAGTATATTTCTATGTTACAGTGCTGTAGATAGGTGTCAGCAAATTCACAGGTAAAACTATAAAAAAGCTTAGCAAATGACTTCTGGTTTTCCAGCCCTTAAAGTTGAACACCGGCATGTCCCTTTTGTGGTGATCGGCCGTTTTGTTAGCCAAAGCACCAGCAAGACCTGGAAAGTCAACAGTCCTCGGGTTGAATTCAAATTTCAAAGGACTTTGCTTAAAATGATTCCTGTCCTGTCTCCTCCTCCATTCAAACTACTACAAGCCACTTGAGACAAGTGAAATGGCACTGCTTTAAGACAACAAAACAAATACGTAGGCGTGCATCTGATCTGAACCCACTGTGGTCAAACAGACTGCCATCACCAGGGTAACGTACATGGGTGTGCAAAGAATGCTGGGAATGGTTTTTGTGATAAAGTCAGATGCTTCCCACCCATGTTCCCGCAGCATAACCTCTGCCTAACTCTCCTATGTAATTGTGTCTCATTTAGCCAGATCCGACTTAATTCAAAGTGACCGCATATTAGGCGAAATAAGGAAAGGTCTAGAGATAGGAATTACTTTGACACCTTTAAACACTAATATAGGACTTGATATGCGAAACAGCTTTGTTCTAGTAGCAGCAGCCTTCAGTAATCAGCTGAGACCCGAGCAGAGAGCAGGGGGTTGTGGGACTTGAAGTGGTACCATCCCAATTGTATTGCACAGATTTCCCTCGACCAATCACGTCATTTGCAAAATTGCATTGGAGGAGAACCACGGGGAATCAAGACAATACGGATAAAGATTCTCTGTTGCACCTGAAGAAGACAAATTGCACATAAACTGGCTTAGCGGTTCAATCCCAAAGCGTACCTCTTACCAATTGCACACACAAAACTACAGTCCATTGGTGTCCACATATTTCAAATGAAACATATTTGATACATACCATGCAAAACGGAAAGACTCTCTGGAACATGAATGCATATATTGTACATTAAACTGGGGATTACTCCTATAATGAACGTCTGTGCTGTTGAGAAGAAATGCTATTCAAATCTCTTCGACTGGGCCGCTGCCACGTAACATGCAAAACCTCCTGGAGCAATTACTAGTTCTGACCCTGCCACCTTTCAGCGAATTTCAAAATCGCCCCCTGCAATAACGTGTCCGATTAAGTCAGTCCATCAGCTGTGGACGCTCTGACGCTGTCCGGCGAACTGGCGTCTTCGTCGCGTCAATCTCTTCGAGTAGTAAAGCGAAGAAACATCCGGGTGGGGGCAGAAAAGCGTAGAGGAGGGAGGGAGGTGGCCTTCATGAAAATATTGCACCGGCTCCAGTAATGTGTGGGGAGTCTACGCCTGTGTGTGTGTGTGTGTGTGCGCGTGTGTGTGCGTGTGTGCGCGTGTGTTCGTGTGCGCACATGGGGTGGACTCGTTGTCCAAGAAACCATCGGTAAACTGGAGGCATACCATCTCCCTAATTGAATTCAATCCAGACTCACGGCGGGACAGCGGCCGACTACATCCGAGTCCGAGGAAGGGAGGAGGATGTGAGGACAGAGATGAGAAGTTGGAGGCGGAGACGCACGGGGGGAAAAAACATGACGAATTAGTGAGAAAGACGGGGAGTGAATTAGAACGTGAGAAAAAGGGAGCGAGACAGATGGAGAAAGAAATATGGAGAGAGTGGCAGAGAGAGAGGTTCGGCGTGGGTGGAGCAGTCGGGTTTGGGAGGGTGAGGGTTTACGGCGAGGGGGGGGGGTGGCGGCGTGTAGAGAATGGAGGCACAGCAAAATGGAAGCCAGCTGCACTTTTGCATGAATGCACCGAAAACATAATTTGCATCGGGAAGCGCAATCCAAACATGCTTCTTGGGTCTGCGAGGCAAGCGACCAGAGGTGCATCAGAGGGTTACAGTCCCTGGCCGAATGATTTGAAGATCATTTCCCTAACCATCGACTCATCAAATCACGCCAAAGGAAAACAAGTGAAACGGGACCTCGTGAATGCTCTTCATTAGAATACTGTGTAGGAAACCGCATCTGCAATCCATCTTGTTCTCAAACTTCAGGGATAGGTTTTTTTTGCAAATTAGGGTGAATAACTCGTAGAGGGTTCACCTGACAGCAAGTCGGTAAATGTTGTTAGAATCTCCAGAATAAACTGTGTTCATATTTCTTTACGCCAAGGTGTGAGTTTGACGAAACGGTGCAGTTAAAACGGTCAGGAACTCGGCATGATCTGACAAGGAAAGGGGATTGGCTTGTCTAATACCTGGGACTTGTTCTTCTCTCGTCAAAGCTCTTTACAAATCCAGTTGGTCACATCTCAAGGACTCGAACCATATATCCCATCCTGGAACAAAGAGAAGGAAACCTGTCAGAACGCAAAATATCGAACTTTTAAAATTTGGGAAGCAGGTAACTTAAATACACAACTTTAACAACAGAAATCGAATGACGACACGAACACGGATGGTTAAGCTCATTTTGATAACGTCCATTATTATGATAATCCAAATACTTGTTAGGACCGCGTCTACCATTATCATGTATATTTATGCTGGTTATTAGCTGTCTGTGTCTCTTCAGTTACCTATTAGATGTTTTTTTTAGCAGCATCCTCATAAATGTTTCAAGTGTTGTCTGGCTGTGTGCGCTCTGTGCTGGCGATGCGCTGATTATATATGTATGAAGAGCTATTCAGGTCACATCAGCTTTTAATGGCTGATTTATTAGCACCCAACAGGGCCCTTCTGATGGGCCATGGACAAAGAGCCTGATTTAAACTGCATTAACACTCTGCGGTAAATATCCCCATATGACATTAGCATTTTGATGACCGCTTTTCCTTTCAACCTCTCTGTACCGATCTGTCCCTAGCATTTGCTATTCCTCTCGTTCACCTTTTATAGTGTTCAACATTTCTCCTATTCCCTATTGAAATGACTCTATACAGTAAAAGTATGCATGCATGTATCTATGTGTATATAAACACACACACACACTCTTATACTGTGTAATATACACACACACACACACACAAACACACAAAATATTCGCTGTGTCTGTCGTCCTCACTCACCATAATTTCTCTTATTAACTATTGTCACTTTATCCCTCTCTCTCACTGCAGTCTTTCCCTTCTCTACCCCTTTTTCAAGGCTTTAGAAAAGGTTAAGCTAAACTACAGCTGAATTAATATGATTTATGGCAATTAATTCTATAATTAATTCTTCAGAAATTAGTGTTACGTGAAAAAATATACACGTTATTTTGCATGTTTGTGTGTGTGTGTGTGCGTGCGTGCGTGCTTAACCAAACACGCGGTGTCATCGCATTTCTGGAATGATGGCGTTGTTTGTGACTGGGGCTGTGGAATGGATTCCCTTAAAATGATCTTGATTAAATATCATCCACATCACAAACACAAATGTCTCCAGATGGCAACTGAACTCCACGCATTTGATTGGAATCAAACCAAGGACTGAATAAGAATTCAATATAACAGCAAATTGTAATGAAATAGCATTTTATATTATAGAGAACAGGGTCGGCCTAATCAGACCACATACAAAATCTATGTTAAGTCATACACATCATCAATGAAGCAACAGCCTTATCTTTATATTCCATTAAAAGTTCAGTTCTCACTTTGTTCTATCTTGCATTAGGGCATTTCCACGGTAAAAGAATGATGCATTCACTGGCTTAACCGCTCTGTATTCCGGGTAGGATTGGTGCCATTTGGCAGAGCAGTGTGCTTTTCCAAACTCAATCCCCCCCGCCCCAGCCCTTCAAACAAATGACAGATGCTGGCTACGTCTGCCTTTCTACCAGGCTGGTTCTCCAGATCAACCGATGGCGTCTGATCGTCAAACGACAACCTGCTTGTATTGGAAGCGGTGGCTGACAGACTGGATGAAGGCACTTTGGTATGAGATGGTGGAACATACACGCCAAGTGTCACGGCAGGCAAACAACCGCGGTGATGATGAACGCCACACGTTGACGCTCGGCATGCATACGGCATGCATATTCACTGAATTCATCGGCTCTTTGTTTCTTTCAATAAAAGAACGCGTGTATCTCCTAGCTCTTCACCTTTTCCTTCTGTCAGTGCGATACATTGGCCAAAAGGCCGTTTTTGAATGGCAATGTTGGATTTGTTCCACCAATTTCCTTTTCGGCCAAAGCGGTGGCGTGGCTTAGGAATATCAGCCAGTTAAACGGCCGGTCATCCAGTCAGCCATCAACGGGCTGGGAAGTGTTTCATGTTTCAGGTTTTCATGACTTACAGGTGTTCAGGTTTAACCGTGGGAGTGAAGTTTTACACACATATCATTGCCGTGCTGGCTAAACTCTCTAAAGGATAGAAACACTGATTACAGCCCATGCAAGCCACCACAGGGAGCAGAGAATGCAGTGACTCAGCAGGTTTTCATCCAGGGTGCCCCAGGTTCAATTTAACATCAACCAAAGAAACCTAATTAGCTGAGGTCACTTCCTTTCAGAACTAGCAATTCTAAAGTTCAGTCATTTCGCATACCCTGTTATTGAGAACGTTAAGGGTATAATCAAAAGGGCACAACAAAAAATATTTTGACCTCTGCCTGGGGTTAGAACCAGCAACTTATCATGTACTGGCCCAACAATCTTGACCACTAGGTCATACGCATTGTTGAATCAGCTACAGTGTATTAAGGATAAAGAAATTGTGTCAGCAAATATACAGGCATTGCATGGAGCCTCAGGTGTGATTCATGCCGTGGCTGAATCCAAGGACACAGCCTTTAAACAAGCCGGGAACGTGAAGACTTACACAAATTCCTTCCCACACAATCACGTCACATAGCCCCGACCGCGCTTGACCCTCGGTACAACCTTCTTATGGTGGATTTTGGTTTTTGTCCCAAATGTTCCACTTTTGACTCATCTGTCAACATTCCTCCAAGGGTTTGTGACGATAATCTAGGCGATTCCAGAGGGGGGGCTTGTTCGCTGACCTGAGTCAACTTTTTGGATGACACGGTTCCTGTCGTGTCTTGTGGAAACAAAACACACAACCTTCCACAGTGACAACCTTGTAGCCAGGGTTAAGCATGGTGTTCATGGGACGTTTGGGGGACGCTTCACTGCTTCAGGACATGGATGACTTGTCTGAGAAACACAAAACACTCAACGTTTTTTTTCAATGGTCTGGACAAGTGGGGTTTAAAGTTAGTCATTACCATTTATCAGCAGTAAGCATTTGGTTGCAGCTAAAGTTCGCGCAACCAGTTAAGGGTGGGGGAATGACGTCTTCATAATAGCATTGGGTGTCGCATCACTTTGTTCCACCAAATAAAATCATTGTGTTTTTTATTTACTCCGGTTTCCTTTCTCCGATATATTAGGTTTCTGTCGAAGATGGGATGACCTTCATTGTCAAACTCCGCGCACAAACAGAGAAAACCTAAAAGGGTTCTTGCTTTTCCACAGCTTCCCGGATATTGACAATCCGTATATTCTGTGGTAACCGGATTTATCTTGATTCAAGAAACTATTCAGAGGTTACATGCCACGTACCCACCACTACGTAGAACACTCTACCACCGCCTAATCACGGCGCACTAGATGCGGCTCTCCCACCCTCCGGATCCCAACAAAACGAGTCTTACTTCATCAGCTGAAACGGGATCGAGTGGCAGTCGCAGGACAGAAGCCGCCTCTGACGTAAACACCCTCATCGGCGGTGTGTCGTTACCAGCAACAGAACAGCCAAAAGCAGTAATCGATTAACCCGGTCTCCTCTCGTGACCGGTCGGCTGTTAAGCATCAGAACACAACCAGAGGCCTGGGAGAAAATTCCCCGGCGATCAGAGGTGTCTCGGGTATGAATAGGAGCTGCTTGAATAGAGCAAACGGCACACAAGCTGGCTCAAGTGACACTGTGAACTGAATGTATCGAGTGCTGCCGTGGCAGATTGGTCCTTCACATCGGTTAATACTTGATATTTATTTGTACAAACACTGTTGCCCCAAAACCACCAGCCCACAAACTGAAATTCCATTTCTAACAGCAGCCTGTATCATGACTAGCATGTCATTCTTAAAAGCAAGCGGTAGGCTCAACCCTCAAAGTACCAAAATCTAGAGACCTGCCTTGTCGCCAAGAATGACACTAACCAATGACACCACCACCACACGGGCATATATATATATAGATACACAGCGTTGCACGTGTCATTCTATTCCTTCGCAGCGGGTCAAAGATGTTGTGCTAAGTCAGTTCAGGGGCTTTAGCAGGGGCTATCATTAGGAAATAATGGGAAAGGAAGACACACACACACACACACACACACACTCACACAAACTGCACAGGCAGAATCTGGACCCAAAGGTCAAATTAAATGCAGGCTAGCTGATAACAATTGCCTGGGGTTGTTGGCAGTACCGGCCAGAGAAACCGCCGGCAGAATATTTATTAAAATGTGTTTTCCTGCATTCAGTCCCTTGTTTGTCATGTCTCTCCTCCTCACTCACTCCATCTCCTTTCGTTTGTGGAATCGTGTTGTTCTCCGTCCCGCCTCTCCATTCTACCTCGCTTTCCATCCCTCCTCCATCTTTCTTTCTGTCTTGATCTTCTGATCTTCCTTTGTGTTCTCCTGAATGCATCCCTCCCCAACTGTCCCGGTCTCTCCACCTGCATGCCAATGAGTGTGTGTATTAAAAAACACCTTCAATCTTAAACTACATGCGCGGGAGGCTCCCATACACCTGTGCCCTAATTGGCCTTACACCGAACGGACAAACCTTGAGAAGGGTGTTATGGACTTGTGCATCTGTCTGAGCGTAAGCAGTATCACATGAGCTGGCTTACGAGTGTGTATGTTAGAGAGCAAAGATTTTAATAGCATGGCATGAAGAGGCAACATATAAAAATACACGTATTGCAGTTTTTGGAGAAAAGGGTTGTTGACGACAGCACTCTGCCCGGGGATAACATGTAGTGCAGACAGGCCAAGATGTTCTAACCTCTGCCACATACCGCTATGTGAACACTTAAACAGGGAAGTGACAAGATCCCCGGCTGATATGGCGGCCGACAAGATTCATTTTAAGGAAGAAAGGGTTATAAAAAAGTTCAATTCCAGAACATGACGGATGCTTGTATTGCACAAATTTGTGCCGATTTTATTCACTCACGATCAGACATCTGATGTCTGACAGCTGACAATATTGATGTATCAAAGTAACAGCAAATGCGGCATATGGTAATTATTATTTACATCCAAATAGCCCTTTTAAGGTTGTGCTTATGTATGCCATTCAGTGAGAGTCATATTTATATTTCAGCAATGTTTTGAAGAAATGAGTCAAAGAAAAAGACAAAAAACAGAGTAGGCATTTCAGACAGCCAGCAGAGAATTGTGGTCTCCCCGCGGAGTAGGACAAATTTGCTAGCTGCCGGGTCCTGCTGTTGTAGACTGCACGGTCACGTATCACTACACAGGCTACATTTTCGACTTTGATGGGTCAACAACGACGGCACCGTTTCCGAAATAGAACAGATTTTGTTTTCCCAGCGTTGCTTGAGCCTGGCTGGGCTGTCTTCACATGCAGAAGCACCGCTTGGGCAGAATAACCCATCTCAATGTCCGCCCAGCTACGCACACACAGGGTGTTAGCTCTTGGAGTGCTATTTTGTATTATGTACAGGTAAAGAAAATGCATTCATCTAAATACATGTTTGATGATTAAGGGTCATTTAACTAAGTCTTTTTGCTTAAGAGCAGCTGCAAAATGTCAAAAAAATTCTAATATAAATTGGAATGACTGGAAATATTTTTTAGGGGGAAATCAGACATATTCCAATCCTAAATTCTGTATTGTCAAAATAACGAACTGCATAATAGTGTATTTGCATTGACTTCAAATAGGAAAACACAGCACCTTGCCCCTCAGACCCAGTCAGACAGGCCACAAAGGTTTACTTCACTTTACCCAAACCAAAAACAGACAATGTGTCGGTCACTTATGTATAGAGCCATGTCATTGTGTAATGCTCTGTCAAAATAGTTAACTCAGACAGAAAGCAAGCTCACTTTTAAGAAAAATATAAATTAGTTAGAGCTTTATTATTTGTATCACAATCTTCTTTCTAAAGCTCTAAATTACTTGTAATGAAAGAATATGTATACACAAATGCTGCATGAATAATATGTGGCTAACATTCTTTCGGTCTTCCCATTATTACGATTATTGTACTCATATCAAGTATCTTTTATTTTTAAGCGTGTTAGACCAGATTTCTCACTTTTATAGTAAAAGCAACATCTAGATGGCTGTCAAAGTTATTTTTCTGAGATTGATTTGGATGTCTAGCTGCGTACACAAGCCATATCCTGCTGTGTCTGGAATCACCAAAATAAAAGCTTCTAAACATTCCCACAATAAACTAACACAGCCATGTCTTTGAGGTCTATGAAGGCATGTCAATGCAAAAACATTCCTTTATTTCCACTATTATGATGATGAATGTTTATCACTCCAACTGTGTTTACTTCCTGCTTTGCCCTGGTTTCGGAACTCAATACTAAATCCTCGCACGGATTGACTCATTTAGCCACACCGCCAAAATTCCATCTTTTTGTTCTACATTGGTGCTGCTCTTTTTCAGCACTAGCTACTGAAATGTGCTTGTTTTTCTAGCCTGTATTTCAGTATGTGCAGCTTCGCAGCCTGTGTGGAGAAGCAAGACACGGCACGCCAACTCCATTGTGTCAGTTGGTGGAACAACACTGGCGACGTACCACAGAGATAGCTAGTCTGTTTTCTTCAAATGCACAATTAGTGATGTTTACGGGGGGGAAAAAACAATACCTAGCATTTAAAAAGGCCCTGTGAAAACATTTTCTTGTTTTGGGGTGAGTCCCCACACCACAGTATACAGCTCGTTCAATCAGCTACATGGCCAAATAAGTCTCTGATATGGAACTTTAGCCAAACAACTGGCTTCAACATGTTGCTTCCACATGAAAAGGAAGTGAAAAATGAGGTCTGAAAACCAAAATATCCCATTAACTGTTCAGCAATAGCTCACGTGTTGGATGTTTTATGTGGATGTGAGGAAGGGCAGCTGCTGAATGTGCTTCAGATAATGGAAATCCCACAAACTAACTCTAGGCACCTGACAAGGGACAGACCCTACCTTGCACAGGAGCAGAAAGACGCAGAGACAAATACACAGGGAGGGTGTGCGCTCGTGCACGTGTAGATACGCAGGCGTGCCGACTCAGGCGGATCGATAAAACATCGAGGGGAGGAAGATATCCTGGCTACATTAACAGAATGACAGTAGGTAGGTGGCTGACAAATCCGGAGGGTAAAGCACCTTCTCGCTAAAGCCCGAATCTCCAAAATGCATGTGTCAAGAACACATGCGAGAGCCCCAAAATCTCAGAGTGCTAAACAGCAGAACGTCCACATTCACGAGTGTCACGGCAAACTAGCATCAACCCAATAATCTGGCTGTCAAACACCTTCTGGTTGAAGATTATATTTGACAGAGATGGCATTTAATTCACAGTAAGCATGTAAAACAATTTCAAAGACATCTTGACAAAAGATGTCCGCATTTGTGTGTGTCTAGGCGAACTAGTATCAACGGCCCAATTCTTCTGCCTACTGAAGCTTCTGAAGCAAGAAGCAAGAACGAAAGCAGTGTTTATGTTCAAGATGGAATATCATTATGGTAATGACGCTATTCTTTATTTGGAATACACATTGTACACATTCTAGTCTGGGATGACTAACCTTGCAGCAGAACATAAAAGTCAATAGAGGGGAAACTGTATGGGTGACGATAATAGGTTTTGACACTGGAGGTTCTCGAGAAGGCTACAGCGCCGTGTTCATGTACAATCAGGCATTTAGCTTCTTCCTCGCATTATAATGGCACTTAGCAACAAGCTTGTCGTGCAGGCTGGTGTTGTTGGGCAAGGAGACAGGATCAAGATCGATGTTGACTATTAGAGTAAGATACTGTCAATTTGGAAATGCCCGCTCCTTAAATTTTATCTCAGTGCCTATTTCTGAACATTTCACTTGGCACTGCTGGCTTCATTATTCTTTTCTGTGTTAACGCAGGGCAATGCAACATCATCCATTAAGGCAGGGCAACAATGACACGCACAGGCCAGTGCTAGTCTCCGTGGCTACACCTCAGCAGACACCTAACTGCAGATTGGGTTCTAATCCATTCTTTGTATTCATCAAAACCATTTGACTGGGCAGCTGGCTCCAAGGAGCGAGAATCTTATATTGAATGTTACATCCTCATGTCCTGAACCATCGCTGACCCAAACCTAGTAAGCAAAGTTGGAGCTCCACACAAGGAAGGCATTTGATTAGTCTGACGAGCTGCGAGGCGTCAATGATTTATCGCGGTTTCCTACCGCTATTCTGCAATTTTTCTACTCTAAACCTTCCCAGGTTTCCCTAAATGGGAAAGCCTGGTTTTCAACGAGGCTAAGGCACTTGGAATGGGATGCAAAAACAATCTGCAAGTGATTGAAAACGGCTATCGTGTTACACGTCTCGAGTCCTGTTTCCATGTGTAAGTGTGTGTACTCTGACCAACCTTCACGACCCCTCAGCATCAACCCCTGCCTCCTCCAATATGGAACTTGACCCCCTCAGTAGAGGGCGACCTGCCACTGAATGCAACCTTGACGAAGGTGAGAGGGGCCGTGGTGTGTTTCCAATAAAACCCAAGACCTCGCATCTAAGCGTCTCTGTGTGTGTGCGCGCGAATATTTCATAATAGCGTGCGTGTGAGTGTGTGTGTGTGTGTGTGTGTGTGCGCATGCGTGCGTGCGTGCGAGTGTGTGTGTGTGTGTGTGTGTGTGTGCGTGTCTGCGTGTGTGTGTGTGTGTGTGTGCGCATGCGTGCGTGCGTGCGAGTGTGTGTGTGTGTGTGTGTGTGTGCGTGTCTGCGTGTGTGTGTGTGTGTGTGTGTGTGTGTGTACGCACACATGTCACAGTTGTGAGTGTATGCATGCGTGTGTGAGCGGTGGGGTTCTGGAGACTGTCAGAGCCGGGGGCACTGGGGACTTGGGTTGACAGGTGTGTGGGACCAGAACAGGCCAGGCCTCGGGACCAAGGAGCGGGGTCGGCCACGCACAATGCTCCCATTCAGGCTTCCACGGAGACAGCCAAGATATCCCAGGACCCCTGTAACAAGCTGCTCAGAAAGGGCGCCCACTTCCCCACGAGGTGACGAACTGTTTTAACTCCTTCCGTACCACTGCAGGGCATCACAACCGTGATGCACTGTGAGGGGAATAGAGTGCTGCTTGGACCAAAAACAAAGACATATGGCTGCGCCACTATCAACATCTTAATGGGTGTCCTGGCCTTGTGTTATCCTATGGCTAAAACACATAAGAACTGGCCTTCAGTTGCCCTACAACCATTGCACAACACAATACATTTCCCTGTTTCATATCACAATGTGGAGGTCTCAATGTCCAGGTGGAGAATGACATTATAAAGGCTTTGTCAGTCTTGAAAAACTTCACCACATGTTTAAGTTCTGCAAATTTTTCTTCACTTTCTTCACTTTTTTAAAATCAAGGATTACGTTTTCAATTATTATCTCGCTGTATATGATTGTTGGGATATCAGCTACGGAGATAAAAGTATTCCTTAAAAGAAAAGAAAACATCAAGGTGTCAGACATAATTGACCAGACAGCCCTTATTTCCTCATTTGAAATTCATTTCCCATTTTCAAAAAAACACAAGACATGACCTTTGAGGTATTTAAAATTCAGCTTTGAAATTCATAAGGGCGGTGAAAACAAGAAAGGTGTTACGGTGGAGTATTTGAGCACCGCGTCCATGCATAACCATCAAACGCTAATACCTACTCACACGCACAAACACACACACACACACACACAGTGTCAATAATAACACTCAACTCACACACCACAGAAAACACTCACACGGACAGCCATCATGCTGCAAATCACGGCACTACATAAGCGGATGGTGGGCTTTCAGAGAAATGGTCACTGTCTGGAAGAATTACACGCAGGCACCGCTGCTATACGTCCTAAACGTACAACTGACAGAGGCTATTAAAACTCAGATGACGCTGGCAGGGCAGCCATCCATGCGTAAAATTGGACAGCCATTCCTCAGCACAGGCATAAATCTACGACTGGCTTTAACATTAGAAGAAGCACTACGGAACGAGCATCTGATGAAAGAAAAAAAGTAATTGAATCAGGTATGAATGTAGATAGAGCAGGACTACAGTTCCGGAAACAGGTGAATTCCAACACTGTGGTGGGGGCATGTTCTGTAGGGGATCCATGGACTCATCACTGACTGAATGTGTTCTAGGTTTTCTTTACAAAATGTTGTAAGAAATGTGCTCTTTCAAGTCAAATTGTTTTCAATTGGAATAAAAGCATTCAGCCTTCTTTGTTATCATTAACTGTGTGATTTAAACTAATTCTAACTATTCCCTAATGTCACAGCAATGTGAATGTGAACAAAGGATTAAATGTCTTCGTTTAGGCTTATTGATAGTGTGGAAATCAGATTTTTTTTTTGTCAGACCTTTCATTTAATAATTCTTGTTGATTTATTCAAGGTCAATATTCTATGTTCAAGTAACACTGAAGTTGTGGTATTATAATGCACCTTTTGTGTCTAAGTGGTTTGAATTGTGTGTTGTGTGGGACTCAAATGATTTGCCCACTTTGTGATCAAAAACTTTAACTTCCTGTAAAAGACCAATGACAATCCAATCAGTTATGTGTACCTATTTGTTTGGTCTTCTTCATAAAATGAACACAGTTATTTATTAGACACACAGTGCTGATTTAAAAATACAAGACTGCTTTAACAATTGTGCTGTAGATTATGTATAAAAAACAAATACAACCAGAGACATAGATGTAGTTGTTGAATGTGCTGCAGATCGGGTAGGAAACTACTCTGAGACGTAACCAATAGGCCATTTGTGATTTTAAAACAGCATTCAACTTCAGGAATGATCAAAACCAGTTTAGTGACTAGTGATTCAGCCCTAATGACCTGAACGGTGAATGAAAATGATACAAATATAGAGTATGAAAGTGAATGCAATGCATACAGTACAATATAACAAAGCTATACAATTACAATTATAAATAGAAATGGTTTATGAAAAAAAGGAATACATAAAATCCAAAGCCTTCTGTTTGTGTCAAATCTAGTATACATCCCAGAATAATTGTCAAGTAAGATGGCGGCTGAATCATAGTAGGCCTATGTTTGACCATAGCCACGGTAATGTTTTTATTATGTTTTGTTACATAAATCCTGTAGTATTAATTCCCTAACCCCGATTATAGTTCTAAAGTGTATGGTTCATACAGTATATCTGAAAAACAAGGAGCCAATATCCCCTAGCAATCAATTCATAAAAATAAATGACCGATGACAAATTCTGAATGATAGCAGAAAACAATGAGTCTGGGAAGCAAATCCCAACAGTAATTGTGAAAGGAGTGAAGCATAAGACTTTATGGCAAGTTTTATAGTAGCTGTCTACCCCGCTGTCTTATAGAGGCGTACCCACAGTGTGTTCACAAAAACGCTTACGTCAGACTAAAGTCTTACCAAGGCACAGTAATTCACCCTAATGCACACAAGGGGGTCACTAAATGTAGGACCCCATCCGCAGCCGATCAACCCAGTCGATCACAGTTGTGTTGCCTAGTTAGAATAAATATATAGGCTCCGGAGAAGAGGGGGAAAAAATCTTGAGGATTTTTCGGGGTGTGAGCCCTGCCATGCATTTGTCGGTGGCGGTGGCTGATGCGGTTAGAACCGGCGGTTGACTGCTGCGAAGTGACACTGTGCCACAGCAAATGTGTTCATTTCTTCTCAGGGGCAACTGAAGATAAAAGCCATGTCCCCGTTTGGTCATCTGCAATGAGGAATTTGACCATGCTGATAAAAACACGCCAGTGTTCAGGTTGGAAGGAACATTCTTAAAGCCGGGAAGAAAGAGAAAACAGTTTTGGCGGTAAACATGTGTTTAAGATCAAAACAAAAACTTCCCAGTTAGAAAATCAAAATCCTTTGTTGAACCGCCTTTTTTGATTGGTGACACTGTGATTCATGGAATTGCTCAGGCAGAGTCATGGTTCTGTTGGTCAATAGCGGTTACATTTCCATGTACCGGGATATCCCTTAAAAAAAAAAAAAATATCATTTCTGGCAAAAAAAGAGCAACTGCTGTGGTACTGCACAAAAAAGGCCAGAAGCAATCATAATAGCAGGCACTGTGTTCTTAGTAGTGGTTCTCAATGCTCCACTGAGGAAGAGGGCGACGCATACTAATACTACTGGGACTCTCAAGCAGATTGCCAGGTCTTGCAGCCTCATCATTGGTCACTTACTGATCAGGCACATCAAAAGCAAAACTACATAGGCAAAAACTATTTACTAACTCCAAACTGCTAACACCGCCTGTCTCACCGCCTGTCTGATCGATGTGCACGATGCTTTTTAAAATGGGCCGGCCTTCCAGTCCGTACAGCCAGCAGAATAGCCCCTAATTTGAATGACTAGGTAAAGATGATCCGTCTGACCTCTATGTGATTTACCACTTGTACCGTTACAGGCCCGGAAAAAATTCAGCTTTATTTATTAGCATGGCAACATACAGTCCCCTCCAAAAGTATTTGAACGCTAAGGCAAATTCCTTTGTTTTTGTTTTTCACTGAAGACATTTGGGTTTAAAATCAAAAGATGAGTATGAGACAAGTGTTCAGAATTTCAGCTTTCATTTCCTGCTATTCACTTCTAGATGTGTTAAATAACTCAGGACATACCACCCTTTGTTTGAACCCACCCATTTATCAAGTGAGCAAAACAATTGGAACCTGTGACTGACAGATGTTTCTTGTTGCCCAGGCTTTGCCTTTTAGGTTGATTGTTGAAACATTAAATAGCTCTGCATGACTAGTCTAAGTTTCCTTGGTTCAAACCTATAAAGACTAGATTTCTTGTTTAAACCAACATGAAGACCAGAGAGCTGACTATGGGAGAAAAGCAAGCCGTTGTCAAGCTGAGAAAAGGAAGCCATTGGACAAACATTGGGCATAGCAAGCACAACAATTTGGAATGTATTGAAAAAGAAAGCAACTACTGCTATACAGAGCAACAGACGTCGAACAGGTCGGCCAAGGAAAACAACAGTAGTTGATGACAGAAATCGCGTGAGAGCTGTGAATAAAACCCCTAAAAAAATCGGTAAGTGACATCACCAACATCCTCCACAGTGCAGGGGTGAAGGTATCACAATCCACTGTTCAAAGAAGACTCAGAGAGCAGAAATATAGAGGCCACACCACAAGAAGCAAACCACTCATCAGCAGTAAGAAACAGAAGGCCAGATTGAAATTTGCAAAGAAGTCCAGGAACGTTTTGGAACACAGTCTTATGGACTGATGAAACCAAGATTAATCTCTACCAAAGTGATGGAAAGTGTGGAGAAAGAAAGGAACTGTTTATGATCCGAAGCATATAAGCTTTTCTGTGAAGCATGGTGGAGGTAACGTCATGGCTTGGGCATGCATGGCTGCTTCTGGAACAGTTTCATTAATATTTATTGATGATGTAACTGATGATGGTAGCAGCAGAATTAATTTAGAAGTATACAGAAACATTTTGTCTGCCAATTTACAGAGAAATGCATTGAAACTAATTTGGAGGTAGTTCATCATGCAGCAGGACAATGACCCAAAGCATACTGCCAACAAAACAAAGGATTTCATCAGGGGGAAAACGTGGAAGGTTTTAGACTGGCCATGTCAATCCCCTGACCTTAACCCAATAGAGCATGCATTTCACCTCCTTAAGAGGAGACTGAAGGGAGAAACACCCCGAAACAAACAAGAACTGAAAGAAGCAGTGGTAAAAGCCTGGAATAGCATCACAAATGAAGAATGCAACAGTTTGGTGATGTTGATGGGTTGCAGGCTTGAGGCAGTCATTGCAAGCAAGGGTTATGCCACCAAATATTAAATGTTATTTACTTTTTTCCTTTACTTTCGCTCACCTAAAAATGCTGTGGTCTAATACAAACGGTGATATGTCCTAAGTTGTTTAACACATCTAGATGTGAATACTAGGAAATTAAAGCTGAAATTCTGAACTCTTGTCTCCTACTCATCTTTTGATCTTAAACCCAAATGTCTTCAGTGACCATCATAAACAAAGGAATTTGCCTTAGCATTCAAATACTTTTGGAGGGGACTGTAATTCAATGTGATAACACTATACTGTAGCATGATTAAACAGTGGCAGACCTACTCAGTGTGATGAAACCCTTAGTAGATATTTTTTCCTGCTTTCTGTTACTTAGGTCAAACACAGGTCGAGGACTAAGGTTTATCACAATGAGGTGTGAGGACCGTGAGATTGCAGTTCTGCGTGGCGTTAAGATATTATACGGCGCTAGGCGCTAACAAAACAAACCGCGGGCGCATGGTAACAGACACAGGGAGACAGATGGCTGACGGAGTGGGGTTTCTTATGCATGAGGACAGTGTGTGAATGACTGT
This sequence comes from Esox niger, assembly GCA_016801105.1. Taxonomy (NCBI): domain Eukaryota; kingdom Metazoa; phylum Chordata; class Actinopteri; order Esociformes; family Esocidae; genus Esox; species Esox niger. Next base: position 51,329 of record JACXGJ010000597.1, read on the forward strand.
GGATCTTCAGGCTGGGGTGAAGTTCAGAAGGAACCAGCAGGAAGTATCCTTCAGAAGGAAGCAAACAAAGTCTATATGCTGTTATCTGCGTTCAAAGAAAATCCAGCCATATTATTGGGAAAGGGCCAACTCCTGTATCTTCGAGCTGGAGCTGACACCCTAAATAGAGAGCCTTGAAAGAAAATCAAGGACCTGGGAAGTCTCTGACACCCAGGTGGGGTTACACTGCCAAAATAAAAGCTTCAGCTCATCGAATGGGCAGACAGCCTTGAAGGGAAAACCAACGAGACACCACAGCCCCCTCAAGACCAGGGTTGGCCACCCTTGTCATATGACAGACAACAGTAGAGGAGCCAGGGTTTTACTGGCCATGTCACCTGTCAAAACACATCCCAACATCATAACATAGGGTTCCTTCTGGATAAAGTGGTTGTATCGCCATAGTCCTGTCTGACTTTGTGTTCTAATTGGTTGAGAGCCTGGTTATTCTCATCATACTTTCTCTGCTTTTATATAAAAAAAATGAGAGACACAGATTATTTGCATTCAGCCAGGCGACATAGACGGTTACAATTGTATGTCCCTCTCTCTTTCTCTCCAGTGCTCTCTCCCGTTGTGAGGCCAGAGCAGGATCAATGCACCAAAAAAGCACTTCATTCCCGCTCAATTTCATCCTTTACTGCCGGTACAATTAAAACTGCTCTCGACCGACTTTCTAATCCAAATTCCCCCCTCAGCCAAGACAGGTCCTGTTTAAAGTCATCAGCCTAACACAGGGTGAAAAGCCTTCTCCAGGGAGCAACTGTGGCAACACGTATCCCACACTCCCTGATTATATAGAAGGCCAGGTTATTGACCACTTCAGGCTGGAGGATTGTTGGGTTGAACATCAGTTGTAGCCAATGATGAATTAAACAGGGCCACAAGCAGGCAATCTAAAGCCAATCAGTGAGTGGCCAAAAATGGCTACCTCGTGGAAGGGGGCGGGCAGTTAGGTAGGGATGAAGTGGCTGTCTGTTGAATTGTGGCATGCATTGTAAAGAATACAAGGCCTGTGGGTCAAGGGGACGACAGGGGCTCGGGGGGGGGGGGTCATATAGTTATTGTAAATCTAGTGTGTCCATTTAAGCCTCATCTCAGATTGCACTAGGAAGACATGGAAACTCTGGATGCTTTAATAATCTGTTAAACACAATGCATCCATCTCGACGCTCCGGTTGTAAATTAAACGTCAGACTGATAAATCGGTAAGTGCTTTTTGTAACTAATACCACACAGTTTGCTCACCAGCGCACCATTTCAAATATCACAGTTCAGTTAGAGTTGGTTTTGAGTTCCATTGAATAATGTTAGTTGATGTAGCATACTTGGAGCCAGCGTCACATCAAAGTATTGATCCCAGACCCAACTAGAACACACACAAAACCACAGGCATTTTGAAGGGCACCAATGCCGGCCACTGACTCACCCCTTTGTGTAAAAAAGGACATGCATTCAGGTGAATTCTGGGCCAGGGAATAGTTTACGAAAATTCATTTTGGGAATGGGGAGGAAAGGAGGACAGTCATACCCTATTTCTGTGGCTGAAATCTCTCAGTGAGCATAATATAATGATTTGACCTATAATTAGGCTGCTGCATTCACTGTAGTTAATTAATCGACTTAGAGGCTAGATTTAGCTAGTTTCCAGACCTCACTGGATGATTTGACTTTATCAGGCTGCCCCCGTGAATTTCTGTAAGTGTGTGTGTGTGTGTGTGTGTGTGTGTGTGTACGTGCGGTGCTCATCTCCAGGCGGTTGCTGTGTGTGCTCACATCACAGTGCCCCTCTCCCTCAACTCCCTCCAGTCCAGCCTCCCCCACTGCTACAGATAGGGAGCAGAACATGCAAATAGCATCGCAAACTGTGCTTGAGTGACAGAGTGATGGCCTGGAAGCTGAAATTAGCTTCATAAAAATCATACATATTCTCTTTTTTCTATGCACTACTCCCACTTGTCACTCCACCCACTCTTCATCCCCACACATGCGGTAGCTTCCATGCAACTACACCTGTCCAGTTCTCAAAGCCAAAACTGCACTGTCACCCGCTTATATAGAAAGCCTTGAGAGCCATCCATACCCATGGTATACACATCCAATGATTCCAGGTGTGGCATTCGCATTTGGAGGCTGTGGCTGGGAATCCACAACATGCGATCAGAGGAGTTCTCAATGCAAGTGAAACAGGTCATCCTTAGGCTGCACAAAAACCCCAAACCTATCAGAGGGATTAGGAGCGGCCAAATCAACCGTTCGGCACATTCTGAGAAAAACCGGGAACCCGTCTAACCTATGTCGCAGCTCCGGCCAAGCCAACAGATACAAATCTGAACATGACCTTGGTGTGCTCTCTACATTCATGTTTCTTCCCCAATTATTTCTGCCCAGCTGCAAGTATGGGAGTCTCCCCAGCTGTGTTTGGTCACAAAGCAGTCTTATAGAGGGGCTTAACACCACCAAAAACATAAACAAGATTAGAGAAAGTAACCTTTCACCGTCTCAGCAGTGACAGCCGAGCCGCTAAGAGGGACCTACCTTTGGGCTCATGAGTGGCACCGCCAACTAAAGCTTGGAAACAAAAACAATCTGAATTCACCACAGCGACGTGCTTACATTTCTTACTATCAACGGCCAAAGGAGAAGGAAAGAAAACAATGTACCACCCCGACGCTGATAAGTTTCACAAGGCAAAAAGGAATGTCGTGTTTTTCATCTCAATCAACTTTGGGTGGTAACTGTTCATATTTCAGTAGCAGCCTGGCCGACAGAGCAACTAAAGACAAACGACTCACTATTCTCTCCATGTCTTCTGGTCTGAAGCAGTGCACTTCGGAGGGAATGGCGCGTCATTTGGGACAGCT
>JACXGJ010000597.1:54331-115686 GCA_016801105.1 Esox niger
ATATGCCTGGTATTGCTGAAGAAAGGATAGCGAGTGAGCCTTGCTGAACCTCCTTATCGATAATTATATGGTATAAAGACAGACTCTTCATTTACAACCGAGTTGTCTGGGTCAAGGGAGCCAGCGGTGGTTGGTTGGGGGGGGGGGGTGGGGGTGAGCTAGGGGCCTTTAAGGTACCAGAAAACATGACGCATGGTCGCATAACATGTCTTTTGAGTAGTGACATCGGACATAGGCTAACCTACACAGGCCTACATGAGGAATCTTATTAATGCGCAAGGTGAAGGGAGAATGTTATATAAAACAAATTCCATGGTGGTAGACCTGAGAATTTGAATACTTCTTTAGACTACTGACAGACTAGTCTTCATCTTCTAACCTGTGCATTCCCACAATGGTAAGAGACACAGCTAAAAGCCTGTTTTTCCACACGGTGTATCTAAAACAACAACACAAAATAAAGATATTCAAGATGCAGATGTATTTGTTGTGGAAATATAGGAGACTCCGGTCTGTGAGTAACGTGCCAGGCAGTCCAGATGTTTATGCTCGTGACATCAGTTACAAGTTAACCAACTACAACATTGTGTGACCAGATGGTGTTAAGGGTTTAGGATCGGTTTCTCCTTGTCAACGTCCAAAAGTGAATGACGTGTCACGGACTGTCTTACAATTTCTTCTCAATATGAGAATGACGACCGCTAGCGTGGGGTGGTGCAGAGGGTAATGTCGGTTTGGCGGTTGATGTAACAGCCTAGTCATCACCTCAGGCAATAAGCGGTCAGCGAGTTACCCATCATACAAGCACAGATCACTGAACTGGCTCCACCCGATAAGCTATCGCTGAAATAAAGCATTAAAAGTGTAACAAATCTCAACAGCACCTGTTGTATCTGAGCGCATTTCCCCCTAGGCATGGTTAAGATTCGAAAATAGTCCACCAAATGGGCTTTAACAAAGAGATTTGTGTGCTACACGTGTCCTTGTCAGGAACGTCATGGATAAGGCATAAGGCAGGAACGTCATGGATAAGGCATAAGGCAGGAACTTCGTGGATAAGGCATAAGGCAGGAACGTCATGGATAAGGCATAAGGCAGGAACGTCATGGATAAGGCATAAGGCAGGAACATCATGGATAAGGCATAAGGCAGGAACGTCATGGATAAGGCATAAGGCAGGAACGTCATGGATAAGGCATAAGGCAGGAACGTCATGGATAAAGCAATCTGAGGATGGAGTGTGGATGCTTTAATAATCTGAACAAGTGGTCAAATGTCTAGTGAAGAGGACGAAACTTTCGGACCTCTGTGCTACCAATCATAAAGCAGAACCGGTCAGTACTTCGAAGAGGAAAGTTACAGGAACAGTGGAACACTGTTACCCTTAGTATTGAATGGCAATAACTTAGGGGAAAATCAATCTGGGCATGCACACCATTGGAGGGTTTGGCATCAGAATAAGAATGTGTATGCAGAAAATAACCACTTACCTTTAAAATATGGCAGTGGATCTTTAATGTTATGAGACACTTCTACTTCACCTCATGCTGGGGCCCTTGGCAGAGTTCATCATACTGTTGACCTTAACAAGTACCAGGACATTCAAGCCCAACATTTTTGTCAATCTCTTGTTTCCTATGCCAGGCACATTCCTATGCCAGGCAAATTTTTTCTATGAACTACACATTTTGCAATGATTAGTCTCCAGAGATCGACTGAAATCCATTGAAAACACCATCATAACTTTTTTCTATTGGGTACGACAGAATATACTTATACATTTAAGAACAGCTACAAGAAGACATGAACACAATCACAATCTGTAAGGTGCAAGTATTAAAATATTGAATGTTGTAACTTTTCCCTTTCATTTTCTAAAGTTGTTCTTAATTTGTCATTTCCAAAATAGCAAATGATCTCGAGAGTACAAATAGACTCTACAGATTATATAAGTTCAGTTTGTAGCTTCAGCATTTACAAGTCCCAAAATTTGGGTTTGACAAGACAACAGGAAAATAAATTTGCGCCACTGAGCAAATAACCCAGCAAAGGCTGTGAAAGTTCACATTTGAATGCCAAGAGGATTATCATTTTCCCTAGACTGCTTAGTTATTGGAGAAACACTTGTTTGTTGCTTTAACTATCAGGGCCAGTTTCTCAGACAGAGATAAACCCTAGTCTTGGACAAAAAAAACAAAAAAAATCCATCTCATTGCAAATCTCTAACAGATGTAATCTATAGCTCCCCATTCTGGTTCAACAATTACAATGAACACCTGTAAATTGATATACAACTTCTAAAATATCCAGAGAACAAACAAGGTCTGTTATAATATCCTGGAGCACTAGGAAATGTATAGTCTTCCACAGCACTGTGTCAACCTAAATTGTGTTGTATGTTATGGTTCCACCCTCCTGATCTATAACACTTGGTCTCTGCGCCTTAATATCACACCTACAGATCTGCGAATGGATATAGAATTACTCGGAAATCCTGGGGAACTGAACACATGAACACACACACACGCGCGGCACATGTCAGCCCCGGCTAAGAAGAGTGTGTCCCGCTGACCGCGAGAAAGAGGAGAGAGAGACTGCTGGGGGTCTATGAAAGCCTACTCCAGCCCTTGACTGAAGGTGATCTCTCTGTGTACACGGGCGAGTGGAAAAGGCCCCCCATTTTCCAGACTCTCGCCCTGCGGGGCCCCTGCCTGCTCGCCAGCAACGTTATCTGCTGCTTATTATTTGGCTGAATGAGCCAGAGCGGAGCTCCCGGGGCCGATGCTGACATAATGACTGATTACAGTCTGCGGCTACCGCAAAATCCCCCTGCCGCCACCGACGGGCGCACGGGGCACTCGGCGCGGCGGGGAGAGGCCAGGGGGAGCAGTGACGGCCTAACCAAGCCACCTCTTTACCTGTCATGGATGACAGAGACTCTGTCGGACACCTGGGACAATCTGTGCCCGTCGCCAGGCGGCTCGTCAAAAACCCAGCACCTCTAATGATGTGACTGTGGCTTGTGTTGAGCGGGCCATGCATTGTAGACAATATGGGGCTCAGGAAGCGTTGTCCGTGACGATTTTTTTTTATACTGATCTGTAAATGACACGTACACGCCACTATCTCTCACATACTTAATGAAAGAGGGCTGGCTACAAGCAAAATCCCCTTTCTCCCGTCGATTTGCTAGTCGCTAAAATTCAGTACAGTCCACTCAATTTCTGTTCTAGTGAGCCAACAAGCGCCTCTAAAGTGTAGGGAAACCTTGTGCCATCCAAATGGCTTTTTAAATATCCTTATCATTCCAAATATCATTTGTACAACTTTCGTAAGCTGGCCAATCAAAAGTGAAAGTAAAATATGTGTTGGGGGAGTCGCTATAATTTTTAAAACCTCCACAAGACAAACAAATCAGGGATATCCACTTCAATATATATTTTTTTTATTTAAGATGACTTCGTTATTTTTTTCTGCGAATAAGGAGGCCCTGGGGGGAAGATTTTGGGAACCCCCACTGTAGACGGTGGTAGAATTGACAACAAAGGCTGTGGTGGATGACAGCTTTGGCGTGTCTGTAAATGTTTCATGTGAAGACTGTAGCTGTTACCTCCTGCAAACTGACACACAATATAAAGCACAGCCAAGACAAGCGACATACATGATCCCTCTCTACCCATCTTTCAGTGTCCTCCACCCCATTATGCGACTGACACGTGCGTGCGCCCGGGTGTCACAATTCATATGAAAAGAGCTCGGCGGGAGGTCGGTGTTGTTGCCGTCTACAGCTACCCTTTTCCAATGACAGGAAGTAGTAACCTCCGTCAGCGTTTTGCAGACAACTGTGGCTTTCAGGCAGTCAATTGAGTTCAAGGTGAGACAAGAACGTGTCATGGTTTAAAACCGTTTCGCTCTGCAGATTCCGTCCGGGTGTCTCATACTTCATAGCAAATGGGGGGGGGGGGTATCTTTACATTAAAACCTGGGTCAAGTTTATTAAATATCAAATGGAAGAAAACAGACTGGAGAGTGAACTTCTACAGGGACCTTTCCAATACGCAGTTTCTGTTGCAAGACATTTTATTACGGTGCCCCTTAATGCCTATGTCAGGTACACAGTGCTTGGATCTACCACACCGCTATCCTACAGTCTCATGGTGCAATCACATGAGTCAGGGTGAGCGAGTGACTTCAGCAATAGAGCCTCTGGGAGAACGCCGTCCCACTCAGTTTAAATCCAATCCTATAGCTATTGATTAGATAAATCAATGTGGGCTCAGTCACAAGTGCAGCAGGAGATGCTGAAATGCTGCAATACATTAAAATACACAATCGGAATCAGATTCTGATCAAGCGAATTGATCAAGCCCTGTTGAATGAGTTACAGGTGTGCATTCTTCTAATTGAAAATGAGTCTTTTGACTCAATATGACACAGGCATGATTTAAGCAACATGATTAAAACCAGGTAGATGACTGCAGACATTGTTAGTAAAGGGCACATTGGGATTGCCAGAAATATTTTAATTTATCATAACGTTTCAGTCATCGGGGGAACAAATTGGTATTTGAAATGACTCTCAAGGACTTTGTTGATCAAAGTCGTCTTATGTCCAAGTGGCTTCCCAAGTGGCTTCCCTTTATACAAAATGGCAGAAGGTTCTGAAGGTAATGGCATATCGCTGTTTGATCCAAGTGTTTACTTCTGCTTATGACACTACTTGGCGGATTATCGCCTCTAAATAGGCTAATATTGGCAATGAATATGTAATGTAACCTGCTGTTTACCCCTACTTACTCAGGTCCACTTTGTAACATTTTCACAAACACCTCTGATGTGTGTAGCACTGAATTAAGATTTCCTACAGGCAGACCCGAAACCTGTCTAGTTGTACTAGATGCAGGCTGATATGATATAAAATTAGAATATAGCAGCCATGTTTCCAAAAAGGTTGAGACGTTTCGTTAAATGCAAATAAAAACAAAATGTCACAGAGTGATGAACCCCTCCCCGTCCTGACAGACCCATCCTCCAGACAGACCCATCCAGGTTAAGTTTATTAATACTACACAACCTTTTCAGTCTTTAGTTTCCTCTGTCACAACTTTTTTAAATGTGTTGCTGGCATCAAATTCAAAGTGGGCATATATTTTTCAAGAAACAATAACATTTCTCAGTTTTAACATTTGATATGTTCTGAAGTCAATAGAGCATGAGGGGTTGTGCACATATATACAGTACATATACATATATATGCAAAAGCTATTGTCCACTCTATTGTCCAAGTCAAATTTCCCCTTGGGGATAACTGTCACACATATAAAGTAAAAGACTCGTTAACAGTCTGAAGAATGTTCACTTGTAACTCATGATAACTGATAATATTGTATCAAACACTGGTATTGGTAAGTTATCAATTTTGGCAGTTGATCAGCGGTAGACAATCAATTAATTATTTTAAAAGATGTGGTGATACACCAATTCTCCAACCAGCTGCTTTACACATGAAGTAGCTGTCCATTTGTTTTTCAAAGACTGCTTGTGTTCCAAAAGTTACTGTCCTTAGAACCTTTGAATACTTTCGACATATACATTTAGCATTTTCCACCAATGTATAGTATGTATAACATCTGTATTTTTATATTTATGATTGCATATCCAACTAAAGCCACCTTCCACATCATTGGTCTGCAATTAGCGGTCAGATCAGGAGGTCTCCATGGTTTGGGAGGCATAAATACAAACCGTCATCTCCATTCATTTGTATGCGACTGCAGGTGCATTCCCTGATTACAGATTCAGGCCCAAACCTGCTTTCCAAACAGGCCATAAATTACCTTCCAATCCCTCCATTTTGCAAGAGAAGCACTCTGTCTTTGTTTGAGTCCCCACCTCGTCTTCTGTCTGGTTAGGGAACAAATCTCAGAACTTAAAAATGCATCAAAGTTTTTATATCAATCCTCTCCTGAGAAAACTTGTCACATTGTAAAATACATGTAGACAAATGATCACATTTTACAGAGTTGTAAAGGGGTTGATGTACTGGGGTTTCATCCAACTGTCAGTTTGATAGCTTATGAGGGCATTTTAACAACACCAGGAGGGTCATAAGTGAAGCTTGGTTTCCTTTAAATGCTAAGTCGAAATGTCTGGAATTATATATGCAGTCAGCATATAAATGATCTCACACTCGCACCTCAGGTCCGGTTTCAAATGCTAAGATAACAAGTGAATCTTAGAACGTCTGATATCATTCCTTCTTTGTTTAGGAAGAACGTGGGATTTCAAGTTGATCGACAGTAATGAGCCAAAGCAACTGGCATGTATCTTCCATAACTGAGTGTAGACATTTGACAATTTAATGTTAAAAAAGGACTCATTTGGTCTTGTATGTTAAATAAGCATTGTTGAAATCCAAAATGTGCCCATATCTTTTCAAAGATCTCAATGTTTACCATAATGTTGTTGTACAGAACAGATTAAAGAGGGTTCTGGCCCATTTCCACCTCTGAACATAACTAGACAGAAATAATAAGCAAGTAGTTACTACACGTCTGGAAGCTGTAGCGATTAAGTAATCTAGCTAAGCCAGCTAGCAAATACGCTTCATCATTGCAAAGAACTTGTTTTCATACTGTCAACTATTTCAGTTTCTCACCAATTTTATAGGTTTAGTGGTTACACCATTTGACATTGACAATGATCACCTGTCATGACAGATGATAGAGATAAGTGTAAATATCTGTGGGAGATATGATAATCCCTCTAACTGAAGGGTCCACTATTGTAGATAAACATATCTAACCACCTTGCATACTTTTGCCCTTTGTGATTATTCAAAGAGACAACCTTATGAATTTGGTTGACTAGAACACATAAGGTATCATGTGATAGAAAAGTATTCAGTCCAGGCCAAAGCTATTGTTTGCGGGCCCCAGCTGAACTCCATTCTAATCATAATTTTGCCTAAACATGAAAGGATAATAACTTGAAAAGCTTAGGTGTGAGTCAGTGTTGGATCAAAAACCTGCACGCCCAGCACGCCCATCAACCACTGTCTATAGACACAGTTTCTTTAACATAATGCACCACTAATAAAACAGAAAAGTGTGCATTCAAGCCAAAATATTAACACATTCTCAAATTGTGATTAAATGCAATTAATTACAGAAGATTATTTGATTAATACTGATTGGTTTTAATCGTTTGGCAGCACTACCAATAAAAACAACAAACTGAAATGTGGTAAGAATAAAAATTGTGCATGATCCTGTCTTCTATAATTTCACTCTCTCGAAAACTAGCACTGACAACACATCTTCAGATGAGTTCACTTTTTCCTACACATTTCAATGGAAACCCCATATTTTCACATTATTATCCAATCGGATAATAAAGACACAAGGTGAAAGGGAACACAATCGACCTACCACACAACTGCAGTCGTCATTTGATTAAATTAAAGCTTATGTCACTTTTCTACAAATCTATTTCTGCTTTTGCCACTGTTACAGTGAGCAACAATATAATGGAGTTAGACAGTTATGAATTTAATTTATTCTAACATTCGAAATGATTAAGGATGCATGTCCATTTGTGAACACGGCAGCACTCGAAACTACAAAGCAAATACAAATACATCATATGCAGAGAGCCTTTGAGGTATCTGGCGTGTGGTTTGAGAGTTGCAAATTGGAATACTGTTCACTCTAAGTGTTTTGACCCCCCCAGGGATAAGTTAACTACAGTAAGTCGCAAATTGAGGGTGGAAGGGGGGGTGGCAGATTATCGAAAAACTGCAGGCTCAGGGAAAGTCAACGAGCAAAGAAATTTGACTCAAAGGGAAAATAACATCATTGGTCATGCTGGTGACGAGAAAACGCCAACAGTCGAGCTACGCCCACACCAACATGCCACCCCTCACAAGCTTTTATTCAAATTGAATGCATAAATTACTTGAATTAATGTGATGAGGTACCGGACTGTAAAAGATGTCCTAACGTCTCTTTTTATGTGGTCTGTTTCCCGTCTTCTGCGTACAGACAGTTGCATAGTGTTTCACTGTAGAAGCCATCTAATCAATGGGGGCTAATACATGATTTAGGGGGATTTTATGGTACACAATGTTCCCATTCCCCATATTTCCCAGAGTGTAGGGTGGTAGTCTTGACCCATACGTTTCCATCATCTTGTCGGGTTGACAAGCCTACAGGAACCAGCTGAGGCTATTCCATGAACTCACCTTCTCACGAGCGGCTCTTTTTAAAACAATGCAGACTCATTGGATGGGCGCGGATCCCAGCCCACAATTCCAGCCGCCCTGATTCGCGGTCGATTGTCATCTCCATCCCTCACTGCCCTCTTCCTGACCACATTCGGGGCAAACTCAGCAAAGAGAAAGGAGCTGGAATTAATTTGGTAATCCCCATCATTATAACTGTGAAGAATGGGGTTATTAGAGGAAACAATGGATGGTTTGTCAAATGAGAGGGACGGCGGGATGAACGTACATCTCCACTCACACTCCCACCCACCTCACACACGGTCCTGTCACTGCCACACACATCACTGCCCTCCCTTTCTGACACCGAATGCCGCATGGAGCCAGATGCGACATTAAATGACTCACAGAGCAATGAGTGTGTGAACATGTGAGGTTCTGAGGGAACTTCAGAGTTTTTCAGGAGGTGAGGTGGTGTCTATGCTTGAAGACATGCCACAGGTGTGGTTATCTTCCTGTAACCAAAAGGGAATGGAGTGGGTTTATAAAGCAACCAGAGTGACCTACATGGTGAACTTGCTAAACAGTGACAACGCAACTGTTAGGGAGTTAGCCAGAGAGTGTCTGGATTAACAGAGGGTCCCATCGGCCACATACACAGAGGACAATTTCCTGGGCTTCAAGAGTAAGGCCAATGGAAAACTACTCACGTCTGCTGTGGGCTTTGGATTCTGGTGAGACTGGCAAGACCACAATAACCTGTGCAGAGGGGAGCTCAGATGAGTGACACGCAAACTGAGCTCAAATGCTGTTGTTGTGGATCCTTGTGTGATCTTGGAGGCATTCCTCCATAAGAAATGGAAATGTCTTCCTGCAGGAAAACATTTAAAAGACAATGCTCATCAGTAGTAGTCAGGCAGCTAATGCAGCACTGGACTGGCCTCAGACTGCAGGAAACCTCATTGCTCTAGACTGGCCTCAGACTGCAGGAAACCTCATTGCTCTAGACTGGCCTCAGACTGCAGGAAACCTCATTGCTCTAGACTGGCCTCAGACTGCAGGAAACCTCATTGCTCTAGACTGGCCTCAGACTGCAGGAAACCTCATTGCTCTAGACTGGCCTCAGACTGCAGGCAACCTCATTGCTCTAGACTGGCCTCAGACTGCAGGAAACCTCATTGCTCTAGACTGGCCTCAGACTGCAGGAAACCTCATTGCTCTAGACTGGCCTCAGACTGCAGGCAACCTCATTGCTCTAGACTGGCCTCAGACTGCAGGGAAACCAATTGCGCTAGACTGGCCACAGACTGCAGGGAAAACTCACTGCTCTAGACTGGCCACAGACTGCAGGGAAAACTCACTGCTCTAGACTGGCCACAGACTGCAGGGAAAACTCACTGCTCTGGTCATTGATAACCGCACTGTATATAACCGCCTTCCATGTCTCAGACAGCTTCTATGGGCAAGGATGTTCTCAATTCTCTGTAAATACAAGGTTATAGAGTCTACCAACAAAATGTAAAATATCAGTGTGGTAGCCTGAAAACCACAACACAACTGTATTTTAAATGTAAACTCATCTTTTGCACATACTGCCTGTTGTACAGGGACATATATTGCAAGACATGACCGCTTTATTGACCTGGTAGCAAGCTGAGGTGAGACTGGTGGGCCTACCAACAAATATAAATTAAACCTTTGAGTTTCAGTGTCGCTTGGTGAGACACTGACAGTAATGTTTTCTTGGATGCCTAATAAGCCAGACATTGTTGCCCATCCAACGGTTACATAGAGCCCACACACTGCTAACACTGAGCCCACACACTGGTTATACTGAGCCCACCCACCGGTATCATAGAGCCCACCCACCTGTAACAATGACCCCACCCACCGGAAACATAGAGCCCACCCACCGGTATCATAGAGCCCATCCACCTGTAACAATGACCCCACCCACCGGAAACATAGAGCCCACACACCAGTAACATAGAGCCCACCCACCGGTAACATAGAGCCCACCCACCGGTAACAATGAGCCCAGCCACCGGTAACATAAAGCCCACATACTGGTAACATAGAGCCCATCCATCGGTAACATAGAGCCCACCCACCGGTTACATAGAGCCCACCCACCGGTTACATGGAGCCCACCCACTGGTTACATAGAGCCCACCCACCGGTTACATGGAGCCCACCCACCGGTTACATAGAGCCCACCCACCGGTTACATGGAGCCCACCCACCGGTTACATAGAGCCCACCCACCGGTTACATAGAGCTCACCCAACGGTTACATAGAGTTTTCCTAATATTTGGCTGTCGCGGCCATCCACACAGGCAAACTGTGGCCTCCAGACTGCCGGCCAGCCTATGACCAGAAAAAGGCTGCTGGCTAAGTCATTTTCTGTCTCTGAGATTATTTAATTTTTCTGTCTCTGCCGTATTCTTCTGCAGCTGAGCCAGGCTGTTGTCAGGGACCTCCAGATACAATGTCATTGCACTGCTTATCAGCTGATGTAATATGTACTGTGATCCTGACGGTGCTCATACAAATTGCTCACCGTGTGTTTGATGGACAAGAAAGAGCTGTGAGAAAAGAAAGAGCCATGAGAAAAGTACTGGGACACTCATGTAAAATTTTTTGGGTACTTTTTTATCTCCCTGTTTCTAAAGTCAGAGAACAAAATAATATTTCAAGTCACGCTCGTATGATATATTATCAGAAATTAAATCAGAATTTTACCATAAACACCTGGTACCTACCCAAATGTCTTGATGTCATCAATTATTATTTTTTGTATCTATTGATGTTAATTTATGTTAATTTAAATAAAGTACTCAAGTGTGTGGGTGTGGGTGCATGTATCAATGGGTCTGATTCGTATAAAGTTCAAAACCTTTTCAGTTCAATCTATTCTGTCGAGCCAAGCCCCAATGCTGAAGCACTTAACTTGGACCACAGTAATGAGCCCAAACCCCTGTCATCTCACTTCTGGGCTCATGCAACCGCCTGCCTTCAAAACATGCCTCGTGTCACTTCCTGAAAGCAAGGCTCAGCATTAATGGCCAGTCTGTTTTGTGTCGCACAGTGTCCATGCTGCGTTCTCTAGGCATGTTCTCTTTTTTGTTTAAACAATTGAACGCCGAGGTCAATCCTTTTTCCGAGCTGTGGCGTGGAGCATCCCACTGCCACCCCGCTCTTTTCAACATGTCAATCAAGGAACCGCCACTACCCATCTCTGGACACCTCCACACAGGCCCATATTTTAGTGGACGTTTTCCTGTTGTTGACAGTTGGTGAAAGCTTTTCGCTGCAACCTTTCTGCCCGGTGCTCTTTGTAGGGCCAGACACTGAAAGCGTTGAGTGAGACATGCCTCAAGGACCTTTACTTTTCACGGTCAGGGTTCTTTTCATTTTCTGCCTCTCTTTTCTTCTTTTGACACATTCTTGCCACAGACTGGCCCCAGCAGACCAGCCTATCTCACTTTAACAGCGTGATCATTCCTGTCCAGTAGAGACAGGGCCTTCACAGATGCACCAGTGTCCTTTCAAGCCTAGATGTGTGTGTTTCCCTATGTATTCAGAAATACATTTTCACCACAACGTCCACAAAATTAATGAAATATTGTGAAAACTTAGAACTGAACCTCTTCAGTTCAAAATGACTTCGTAGGCCTATGGGTTAGATTTAGATTTTTGCATAATAGTTAAGGTTAAGAGTAAAATTAGGAATATGGAATAAAAGAAAAGAAAAGTTAGTTTAGGGTTAAGGTTAGGCATTACACCTAGGTAAAGTTTAGGTATAAATGTTACTCTATTGAGGTTAAGGTTAGATTAGGGCATGCAATTTCTATTTTCTGGTCCCCATGAGGTTAAGTGTACGTGTGTGTGTGGGTGTGTGTGTGCGTGCGTGCGTGCGTGCGCGCTTGCGTGTGTGTGTGTGTGTGTGTGTGTGTGTGTGTGTGTGTGTGTGTGTTGGCCTGTTGTTTCCTTGGCATTTATAATTCAGTGATTTCACCTGTTAGCCGCCAGAACATGCTTTGCAATTCCAAGTTGAAATATATCCAACAATAAAACTCACAGTCACATATGACAATCTGTAGCTATCACAGACCAAATATTTAGTAGCTTCAAGCAATCCTGCAACCCAAAAATGTATTCCAACACCAACTGGCATATACCAAATTGGCAGAAAACTTTTGTGTAACCTAGGTGTTATTTTGGTTTGTCAGGAAAGCGCTGAAAGGGAGGAGGACAAAAAACCCAGTTACCAGGTGCTGCTGGCTTCGGTTCTCTTCCTGTAAATTGTTTTTCTGGCATCGATGAAGAAATTAATTTCCCTCATTAAACACAATGTACATGGAGGCAGAAGCCAGTCGCTGCTGAAGCCACATTGAACAAATGGCTTTTGAGTCCAGAACAGATGATGGTACATGCAGGAACTGAGAATAATATGAATTTCCTTGGAATCCAGTTTGTACATGAGCAATGAGCTGCATCAACTGTCAGAGTACATGAGGTATGAGCTGCGGTCGAACTGGCAGGTGAATACAGCAGAAACTGCAGTTACTGATTACCTTCAGCACTATTAAGTGTCCCTTAGTGTACTGTCCAAGCAGAAATGTTGTCTTGGATTTACATGTAATGTATATGAACAGTGGCTTTGTTCAAAGATAGCACTTGGAGAAAAATGACACTGAAGCTTTTAAATCTTTTGAGTTCTGAAAAAAAAAAAGTCAGCCTAGTCAAAAACATGGAAAAAGAGAGAGTGTGTATATACTGCAATTTACAGGCATCTAAATGACTGCTATAACTTGCCTTGAGTCTTGGTAGGCAATTCAAATCAATACATGACCAGTACTTTAAACTCTAGTAAAACCATTCACTTATAACAGAGGAGATATCAAGACATTCTTTTCAGTTAACCTGATGAACAGAATTGAAGAGCTCCTGTCTTGTTTCATACTGTAATGGCAAATGTGATTGTACCTGCTGGGTTATAACATATAAAGGCAAAATCTAACCACATAAATAGGATCAACTTTTTGAAAATGCAGAAACACTCAGTGGGATGTATGGCAGTACATAAACATTTTAAATAAAACAACATGACAAATGAGATTGCCTTTGAATCTGAGGACAACATTTAATTATGGCCCATACCGAAGTAGCCAGATTTTGGTTTTGGCAAAACCATTGTTTTAACGGGTGGCTCTAAATAAAGTGCTAAATGAACCAGTAGTTATAAATAAACTAGTTTCATTTCAATTTGCACCTAAATAGTGTTTAGTGGGAACATGGGTTTAAATCATAAGAGTGATGAAAACACAGAGTGAGAGACTTGACTCTGGAGAGGATCTATCTAAAGAACTTCACTGTGGACCTGGCAAAACTGTTCCAACCTACAGCCCATCTGGGTTTGGAGATAAAACATCTTGCCTCTTTGACAAGTGTATTTGTCCAGAAAACAAAGGACAAGAAAGACAACTCAGTCAGTATAAAGGCACACAATAAAAGCAACATGGTATAAAATTATTAACACACTAAACAAGACCTTGTACGCAATCAAGATAGTTAAGCTGGTTGTCAGATTGACTGAAACATTTACATGCTTGTAACGAACCATGCTTTCCCTAATAATATGTTTATACATCTCAAGGACACATCGGAAATCAGGCTACTTGATGGCCAAATCATCGATAAAAAATCCCACTGAAGCCAATTTAATTCAGATTTCGGACATTGTTTGTGAAAACGATTGCTTATATTCCTGCATTCACTTTTCTAGAACATACTTCCTGTGCACATAGGATAAATCTGTTCTATTACACCTTTTTTTAATAGCATGTCTTTGCTTATGAAATTATTTGTGAATTATCTCCAAAATTTCTAAAGAGCTGACAGATGCTTCGTTAAGACTGTTGTTCAAGCAACGTAATTCCAAATGGATCCTTAAACATCCACTGAAACAGTAAACTAAGTCCTCTGGTTTTTATCATCTCCTGCTTGTAAACAAGAGTAGAACCGCAGTGTACTTTGATGACCATCCACCACACCTTTGGTTGAAATCACTGGTTATTAAAGCTTGAAAATTTGTTCACAATTAACACTTAAGGTTAACATTTCAGGAAAAAAACAATGAATAAAAAGTCAAAACTATCCGAACAAAAAATTATTTTAATGTATCAATAAAATGTATTTGTTTTTTGTAAATCATTTATATATTAGCAAAGGTCAGTGAGTCAAAACATTAATTGCCATTTTGAAGTAAATAGAATAAAAAAAATAAAAAAAGGGACAGCCAGAAAAGGACTGGTAGAGCCTCCAAGTCTGGTTCCTCTCAAGGTTTCTTCTTAAATTCTGTCCTGTCATGGGGACTTTTTCCAAGCCGCTGTGCTTTAACACAGTTTTTGCTTGCTTCTTGAGGTTTCAGGTTGGGTGTTTTGTAAGAGCACTTTGTGACAACATCTGATGTAAAAAGGGCTTGATAAACAAATTGTATTTGATAATTTGATTATTCAGAAAATATTGTATATTTCTATTATTACTTAGAGGATAATTACCAGTGTAAGAGCAAAGAAAAACAGTAATCTATGATTCTGTTTCTTTTAATCCACCAATGCAAACATCAGGCAATTTTAGCCACAGCTATCTCAAAATGAATGGAATTAATTGGGGCTTGTGCGCATGTTTTACTAAACACTCAAAAACACATGAAATCAACTATATACAGCTCTGAAAAAAGTTAAGAGACCACTGCACCTTTTTTTTCCAAAAAGTTGCAAAAGAAGGTTTTGAGTGAGGATCAGAAGGGTTAAAATGAAGAGGTCTCTTAATATCTCTTAATATTTTCCAGAGCTGTATTTGGTTTAATGTTACTTAAAGGTGCTATTACCAATAACCAAACACAGTCAAATGCTCCCATTTTTTCCAATGTTGTATATGGAGCAATAAAACATTAATTCATGTTTTTCTTGGCCCTACTTTTAGAGTGAGGTCCCTTCTAACAATACATTAAAAAAAAAAATATTGACTGTTATGGATGTTACAGATCATGAAATAGACATTCACATATTGCAAAATATCAACAAACACTTATTGTAATTAAAAGGGTTCTAAAATATTCAGGAGAAGGCATCGCATCTCAATGATACAAGTACCCCAAATTAGTTAACAAAGCCACGGAAAACACACTCAAAACTAAAATGACAAAAAAATAGCCAAATCAACCTTTGTGAATACAGTATATGCAAGTGTTGCACCTTGCCCGGGATTCAGAATAAAAGTGTTTGTTAACATTGCCTTCCCCAGTCACACCCAGTCTGACCCGCAGTGCAGCTTTGATCAAATTCAAGTGAAGCCCAAATAGATATAGTTCAGGTTACTTCTGAACAACGAGCTATGACCTCAAACCCCTACAGCTGTACTGCCCCGGGGGTACCACAGGTTGTATTCACAAGCCAGATGTTACACACAGGTAGACCTCAGCCTCTGCTACGAGGTGCTACTGTAAGCATCTCCTTCCTCTCGACCCACCCTCTACTTTCTCTTCCTATTCTGGCAATAAAAGGTCGTTTACTGAAAAATATTCCTGCTACTGCCAAGATTATCAATTTTCCAGACATATTCACTTTCCTACAATAGCTGCCGGCTCTAACAAATTAGACCAGCCATCCAGCATGCACCGTAAAAAGGCAGCGCCACAATAAGAGGTAAAGTAAGGACAACATCTCTCAATATATGTCTACCACTGTGGGGTAAATATTATGATGAGCACCGTGGCTTCTGATGAGAAAAGAGACATTAAACGTAAACAAAGCTCACATCCAAATAGAACGAATGCATATTGTGAAGGGAGGGTGAGGTCGATTGGCTTTTCTCCTTTCCTCTACTTTCCTACATTTTCATGCTGTCTTTTATAAGTCCATTCGTTTTACCTTGTCACCCCTTGACTTGTATGTTTGTTGACCTGTAAGTACACGATAATCTGAAAGTACATTTTTAAAACTGTACTATATGCACCACAATAAAACATTTGAAATAATGACAAAGTGTCCACAGTCCTTAAAGTTTTCATCAAGAGGATAACGCCATGGTATTCACTGTCTGAGGTAGATGTTTTGTTGTGGACATGTTTACTGTAACCACCGCATTGAAGATATTGCTGTAATCATGCACCAACCCCTTGAGAGCACTTCACAGAGACAGAGTCAGACCCAAAAGTGTCAGCTACTATCTAAGCTTTGGTAGAATCTGGAAAATAACGCACAACTGGTCTGTAAGGTACCGTTAACTACTGGAGAGGATTCAAATAAGTTACTTTAAAGACTGACACTAATTGGAATGGACAGAGAGAGAGTGAGATAGTGAGAGAGTGAGAGAGAGAGGGAGAGAGGGGGAGAAAGAGGGAGAGAGAGAGAGAGTGTGTGTGTGTGAGAGAAAGAGAGAGAGAGAGAGAGAGAGAGAGAGAGAGAGAGAAAGAAAGAAAGAAAGAAAGAAAGAAAGAAAGAAAGAAAGAAAGAAAGAAAGAAAGAAAGAAAGAAAGAAAGAAAGAAAGAAAGAAAGAAAGAAAGAAAGAAAGAAAGAAAGAAAGAAAGAAAGAGGGAAATGGAGGGGGAAGCGAGAGTGGAAAGAGGCTGGAGGAAGAGGGTTGAGAAAGAGAGGTAAGAGGGGAGAAAGCGAGGGGGAAGCGAGGGGAGAAAGCGGTAAGTTAATTCCTTTCATATTCAAAATGGAATTGAGGACAATGTAGCAAAACATTTAACGAAGACTGGAGAGAAGACATCTGAAATCTTTGCTGTGCAGGGATAAGAAAAGTCTCAGAAGCATCATGACCATGCGCTTCGTGGTAGGCCTGCTATAGGCAGTGTTAAAAGATGCTCCTTGTGCATGTGAAGTTTTATAATTAAATATTTAATTCGGGTAACAACATTAATAAATGCCTACACTCTAACCCGTACATAACCGGCCCACTTAAGTGATGGCAGTTTTATATACAAAAGATCGCGATGAAAAAAAGAAAGAAGCATAAACAATTTTGATTTCTCGAGGTAGCCAACGTTTCCTTCACCCGGAGATGCAGATGCGTCCTTCTGTGTTGCTGCGTCAGTTTATCCTTCTTTAGTTGGCAATGTGGCTCTTGAATCTGACAGAATTCGAAATGTGGTCAATAGACTGAATCAATTCTCATCATATTACAAATATTGCCATACATCAGTTTTTTCGTCAATATCTTGGCCTAGTCTACAGTTTCAAGCAGACAATGCATGAGTATAGGGGACTGAACGGTTTTTCTAGGCAGCCAACACAAACTTAATTCCCTGCAATACATTCAACTTCACACTGCGCAAAAGTACCGTTGAAAATGATACGTTTTATTTCAACCCCCTGTGAAAGCTTGCTCTAATTTAGATGCTTTGTGGAGTTGAGTTTAATCCGAATTCGGTTCTGAATGAAGAAACTGAAAAACGCACCTTGCATGCGCCTATGTTCCAACCATTCCTTTCTAACATTATAAGCTACAGTAGCCTACACCAAACTCTGAAATGCATTGATAATCTCGTTTTGATAGAGCATCACCCACGCCGCGCGCTCATTGAATAATTCCAATTGTCATTAAGTAACGTTCGTTAACTCACAACAAAAAGTATCGATATCTTGACTATACACCTAGCCTAATAACAAAATGCATAGACAATGAACACAGCAATCAAGTTAACTTGAAAATGACTAACATTATATACAGTCAAAGAGCACTGGACATTCAGTTATGTTTCAAATACCGAAAATTAGACAAACTGCAGGTAGCCCAATTGAAGTGCATTTTGCGCATCAAAATATAGATGAAGACGCAAGAAAAGCATATATTTTAATAGACTTTTCTTACCGTTTTTTAGAAGATGCTGGTAAAGCGATTACACTCTTCAAGTAGTCCTCCCATTGAAAGTGTGAGTAATAAAATTGCTAACACAGTAGTCTTTTCCCAGTGGATATCGTCCTTGCGCACAGATCACCATGCAGATTTAAATCTCCTCAGTGCGTCGAAGGAAAATAATGGAGATTTTTTATAATTATTTCAAATAACTCCGTTTATATTTTCTCATCCGTCCGGTAGTAGAAGACCTAGAAATGTCTGTAGTAGGATCCGCGTATAAGCTACCGACGATATTGCGGGAGAAAGAACGGGCTCCTTGTGTATCCAGATGACAGTCCCTCATTGGCACACAACACGTCCTGTTGTGCAGTAGCTAGGCTACATCACGTCCTAAAGAAAAAGCTAAAAGGCGAAATATTGTACATCAGAAAAAGAGTATCCGAAAGAAATGAATTTGTTGATTGAAAATCTTCACGGCAAATAAGTCGAGAAATCGTTTGCTTCCAAAGCAGAGCTCTCGGCGCAAATGACAAACCAATTTCGGAGCGCACTGCTTGGGAGAAATGCAGTCTTCAGACTCAAGGTAACGCAAGAAGGGCGAGAGGCAAAACTCGGATCTGGATTGCCGCTCACACCATATACTCGGGCTCCACCTAGCAGTAAACCGGATAAAAATGCAACCAACTATCAAGTGAAAGTCATTACATTTTGCCCATAAAGTCTGCCTCTAAGTAGAAATATTTATGAACAATAGACTGCCTTTCAAGACAGAGTGCGTCCTAAAACTGCATGGGCTCTGGAAATGTTAAAATGAGTAATTAGTCGCAATAGGCCTATAAAGGAGGCCCACTTACAAGAATTATTTAACACCTTCGAATTAGTTTGAAACTGTAAGGCGTTGAACATATCAACCGGGAAAATGCGATGATAGACTCGACGAATTGATAAAGTCCTCACTGAAAACAAAACGCTAGAGTAAACGTCATGATGGACCACGCTCCTGGTCACATTTTGTAAGTGAACAAAATTCACCCACGTTAGTGAAAATGTCGCCTTAAATGTCCTTGCCAGAATATTAAGACTTGACGCTACGCAACACGTGCACCACGCTTTGTTACATTGGAACAATCCTTGTGTGCTGTAGCTGTGTGCCAGTTTTACCCACAACTAACATTTGATGGTGTATTTTGTTGTTGTAAGTACCTGATCTGAAAAAAACGCATTGCATTGAGTTTTGTGCAGACCAGGTTTTGTGCAGACCAGTCATTAAGTAGCAGAAGAGTATACTTTTAAAAGTATTAATGTTTTGGAAAAATTATACACTGTTTAAAATGTGTCATGGCAAAGGGTTCTTGAAGCAAATATGTACAGAATTCCATTACTTTAGACAATTAATAAAGCAAATGTGTGTTATATTTCTGGGCTGCACATCTGAAATGTAAAACTGACTGACTCAATAGATGCAAACATTTATATTTGTTTATAAAGCAATAACAAATATTCCTCAATATCACACACAAAATGTTCATATTTCATGCTTTATAGTCCTTGTTAGTGAAGCACATTCCTATGAAGCATACTGGGACACCTTGAGCTAGTGCAGACAGTGGTTCATTTTTCAACTGGCTTGCATTTGAAGATGAAGTGTTATCTCTCGCCGGCACGGCTTGCCATGCACCCCCAATGCAAATGGATTTCTGCAGGTAGTGCGCTGACCAAAGCTGCATGTCATTACTGTACCAGTGCTTGAAAACCCTGCTAGCTTCTGTGTGGCTATATAGTTTATAATATATTACAGCCATCTTCACTGCATTAAACAGTATGAAAACTGTCTCCACAATAACATATCCCAAAAGCAATTATGTGAATATCATACCACTTATGGAAATGTCACCACATACAAGATTTTATGCTATCACACATTTCAGAGAAACATATTAAACGAGGACGTTTTAATAGTACAAGTCTTAAGTATCCAAAATAGAACTGTATTTTCTCTACTTCGGTTCACTACATTTGAACAGAGCTCAATGGGTCCTAATCAAATGCACTGAAAACGAGTACAGTTCCACCTACAGTGTGCTGACTTAATAAGTAAACCCCTGTTTGTTTAGATAAAATGTTTTTACCAAAATGATAATTGGTCTCCACATATTATGACCATTAAATTGTACGACAGACAGTCTGCAAAATATTTTTATGTTACTTTGTGTTCTGACATGCTCTGAAACTCCCAAAAGGGTTTGCCCAAAGCTCTTGCCCAAAGCTTCAAAACCCAATATTCAGACTAATTAAAAGTAATTCTATTCAGTTTTAAATTTGCAGTGTATCTTAAGCTCTTATTCGGAGCAATAGTGAGTGCATACATTTTCAAAATGTTCCCCCTGGCTTCCTCTGGGAATCAAACACGCAACCCTGGCACTGCAAGAGCTATAGTTTTTAACAATTTAGCTACAAGGTTAACCAAATCCAAATCCTTACACTGGGGGTATGTTAAAAAATACTTAAAACATTGTGTCGACATTATTGGTGCCTTTGCTTTTAAAATTGTTACACCCTTCCCTTGCAAGTTTTGTGTCACTGAGCTTTTATCTATAATATTTCCATGAGATCCAGAGACAGGCCATTTTCTGCAAAATGTTGATATTGTGCTTGCTTAAACGTTTTAATGTGTTCTTGGTGTCATTGTCTTGCTGGAAGATCCACTAGCATACAGTTTACACCTGCTCAAAGAGGCAACCAAGTTTTTAATAGAATGTATTGTACTTGATACAGAATCTTACATATCTTGATTGTTCTCAATATATCTTTTTTTTCTGGCGACACATTCAAATAGGTTATTCAGTGGAATCTAATTGTTGATTTGTAGACTTGGTGACTTCAACAAGCAACCCGAGTCCTTTAATACTTCAGCTGTGGCCCTTGGATATTTCTTTGCCTCCTGGAGGTAAAGATGTACTTGAACCCGCTACTAGGCCAATTTACCACAGTTCCACTAGTTTTCAACTTTTTCAGCGGAAGCCACAGTTAGTTTCTTATCACTCAAATAAAACAATTTTCTTTCTTGAATATATTAATAGGAATTCTTATGGGTACCAATAATTCTTTAACATTTGTATTAATACAGTATATGAGCTCATTACCTTTGTTGCTTAATTTTATGCAACTTTTTGCTAATGTTTATCAAGGGTATGAAATGTTTTCTAGGTGACTGTATTTAGCAGATACAGTTACCCAGAGCGACTTACAGGAGCAATTAGGGTTAACCGTCTTGTTCACGTACAGGACCAGGACGAGAGATTTTTCACCTTGGTTATGGGTCAGATGGTTTAATTGCCAGACTGTCTGTAGCTGCATTGAGAGTTAGTAGTAGAATATGCCAGGTGCAATAAAAACTGGTTCTGCATCATCAGTTTTTCTTTGTCACTGATAGACACTAAATTAGTCAAGTCAGCTTAAAATATTTAGATAGGTAGTTAGTCAATCCAGCTATATGTACTTGTTGTAGTCATGCTCAAACTCCACGCAGGGTCTATTTTCCAGGGGGCTAATTGACTTGTTTTGTCATTCTCACTTGCATATTAATGTAATCAATTGTACAGGTTTTGCATGAAATTTTCCTACAATAATGTTTTAAAATCCTTCTATCCTATGACAAAATAGATAGAACTAAAGGTATGTGCTTTGCATAAAATATAATTTTTCATAAAATGTGTAAATATTCTCTTCATGCCATGGGACCTATAGAGTTCCTGCAACGTATAGCCTACTATTCAACAAAAAACGTTTTTTCGTTGCCCAACTGCCTTTCGGTTTCAGCCTACAGTAGATGACACAGGCAAGTTGATAAGTAAACTTCGTAGATTTTATTTCAAGGAACTCTGACGATTTGGACATGTTGCGGCCGCAACGTATTACATTAACAGAAATTCAGTGAAGGATAATTCGAACGCTTTTATATTGCAAATTAGAACTGCAGTAGCCTACTCTGCTGAAGGACCCTAGTTTTACAGGACAAACATAAGACATGTGTCTCGGTTTTTGGCGATTGAAATCGTTGCTCGAAAATCCCAAACACAAAAATTGTTCATTCATTAACTCTAAACTAAATTCAATTTAAATCTTAGCCCCACCCAAGATTTCATGATCTTGGAATGACCAATTGTTGAGGGAGAACTTTGGTGTCGAGAAAATTGTTTGCTTAATATGCAAAATGTGTAGCCTACATCATATATTGCTGAATTTGCATATTGGATTAAGTATGTCTATTATGTTCGTGTCTATAAGAATGAAACTTGACTGTGATATGATTATGGAAAACAAAAAATACAGCTGTAATTGAGTGGTTCCTGAATAATGTGAGATATTTATAAACAACGTATCGTACAATAATGTTACATTAGTTGGTGCAATACAGTACCTACAAATCATACATGTCTATCATTTAGGAATTCTTTCTTAATCATTAATATCACTTTTTGTATTGTTTCAAACTACTCGGAACAAATAGAACAGGTTTCACACGGCCAATTTTCAAAGCCCAGAAGATCACCCCCTCACAATGTGAAGCTGGCGGAAAGATAAAGTGGTGTTATCTATGTTTTGACAAATAGATAAGAGTGGGGACATTGATTACATTCTTGCCAGTGACCTCAAGAATGAATGTTACTTGCAACAGTGTGAAAGCCTTCTGCTTTATATTCTTTCTACACCTCTTAGTCCAGACCATATTTGGAGTTCTGGCCTCGCTGGACCGCGTTCCGCCAACATTCCAATATGTCCATCATAATTGCTATGCCTAGTGTAGTTGTGTATGCAAAAGAAGCCATACAAATGATTCAAATAATCTTTAAAAAATCCCCAATCACGTTCATTTGAGTGCTATACTTGAAAACGATTCAGATGCACATCAGGCTGCTCTGCACTTCAGGCCTAGTTGTCATGGTATCCACCAAGCGGCGCTTGTGACCTCCCAATAAACCTCCACGGTCTCTCCCATAGGCGGTATCAGGCTCAGCTCTGGTGCAGCTATTGCTACAAATATCTATAGAAGATCGAGTTACAATACGCCCCATCTTTAAGCCCAGTCTATGGGCCGTTATAACCGGAGGAGAACAGGACGTGTGTCAGCCGACTGACAAGGGTCAACGCCTATGTAAGTTTCTTTCATTTCTAAAACTCTAGTTTAAATGCATTCGACAGGACGAAGATAAATAAACGACTTCGACAAATGTTAGGCTACACTGAATTCCGAATTCGAATATTTGAGCAACACTTGCTATTGTTATGGCGACATTCTCAGCCGCTAGCGCGGTCAATACGTTGCGACGATATCTTTATTGTCTCACACGCAGCTTAGCCTAAGTTTAGTTCTCTGGGAGTATTTGAAACACTTCGGGATGTTTTATTTTTCTTCACAACGTTATCCAACTTCGTTGGCGTCTCTGATAACGTCGGAAACCTGTTGATTCACTGTCCAGAAGAGCAGATGAAGGAGGAGGGGTTGAGAAAAGCGGATTGTATTCCTTGTGTTCTGTAGCCTAGGTTAGCTTCAAAATAATAGCATGTTGATACAGTGTTGTATAGAAGCATATACAAACACAGTTTGTAAAATATTAGTTTTTGAAAAAGCCGTGAACGAAATACATGCTAGAGTGTGCATATGTTAATATGTCAATAGATTTGCAGGCACTTCGATAAACCTGTATCGTATCGGCTAGGCTATAGTTTTGACCGAATAGTCCCTGCTGAAATTTCTTTACATTTTACTTTAGAGTTTGTTTTATATTAGGCGAAATTACCTGCAAATGCAGCCAGGAGACTATGGCCTTTTTGCTATGTATATTGGCTATCAGCCTATGCACCTGCTCCTAATTTCTTAGGATTTAAACAAATTACATTAGTTTAAAAACAGTGCTGAGAAACAGTTAAGATCATCCCCACCGCACTTTCCCCCCATTGATTAAGCAAAAATACAATAAAATGTCCTTTCTATTAATGTGCTCGCATAGCCTATATAACTGTTACAACTGTGTTACAGTTGTAACAGTAGTGATAAGTAGTGATAAGACTTACTGTACAATTTACTAATTTACTTTACTTAAAGGTGAAATATAAAAAATCCTAAATGTCTAAATTATACTGTGATGTGTAAAAGCGGTCCCAATTCTATACTAAACCTCGTTCTTTGAATTCACATAATGACACTGACTTCACATGCATCTCCTAACATTTCAGTTTCAAAAGTTATAATATCTGCACATTAGTTTATTTACACAAGAAACCTATTTGTGAATGTGCTAATGAAAACTGGATTTGCAGTAACAAAGGTGCTATGACTATTCATTAGGGTGCTGGGCATAGAACCAGAGCACCTGTCTGGTAGGTCTAGCATGCATATGACCATGCTTAAGTCAAACAGATGCCTGGCGGTGACATATATTTCACAAAGCCATTCCCAATGTCAATTAAGGCCCTGAGAATGTCAATTGGCAGATGTTAATCCCTAAATAAGAGCATTAGTCAAAGACAATGGCCCAGGCAACTCGCATAAGCAATGCTAGTGAAGATATACTTCATTTAGTAGAATTGCATGGAACATTGTAGTGATCCAGCTCTCAGTAGTAAATACATTATTCAGGTGTAAAACCTCTATTTTACATGTATTAAATCCTGTGAAATATGTACATGATGATCAGAGTGCACTTGGGTATAAAACTGAATGAGAAGCAATGTATCTTTTAAGTGGTTTTATGATTGACCAATGGAGCCTTGCAATACTCCTTGTGGTTTCCTGTTGAAGTCTTATTCATTTGGACTTGCTGTATAACTTATGTGCATTTTTCAGGCCTTCACTAAAGGAAGAGTGACACTCAGGTTCTTGAGCACCTATCACATCTACCGGGAATAACATGATTGAGACAATGGGTAAGTGATCCTTAAGTTTGAGATTCACCAGAGTTCAAAAAGGGTTGGTTTCCAATGCCGCTGTTATGTGCTTGGTCTCACAACATGAACAGAGAGATGATCATCTTTAAATAACAACAATGAATTTGATTGACATAAATTCTTTATTTAGATAATGTGTTACTACGCTTCCTCCCTGTCTCCCATCCAAACAGAAAGAGACGGCACTAGGCCTCTGTTATTGGGAAAACAGCCAATTTTTCACACCAACCCCGAGGACAGTCCTTGTTATGCATGCTCAAACACACAGATACAAAAACAACAACAAAGTATCCAGAAAGGTACAAGCCGTTAACAAAGAAATGTGGCTGTCGAGAGACTCCTGTGTTATTGGTTTGTTTACTGTCTGCTCTCAGTACGTAAAGTGCTTTGGAACTGGTGCACGCCCTGTTAGGTGTTAGTCACAGTCCACGAGCCTCGGAAATTGCCCTGTCTTCCTCGACCAGAGGACGTCAAACCCATCCTTGGCTAACAAGCTGCTCTGATAGAAGCGGGAGACGAGTAGGCTCGAGTTGTTCAATTGTGGAGCTTATGCAGGGTTGAGCAAGCAAACTGTGGAGGGCCCTTTTTCTCCAGTTGCCCATTCAGGGTCTGTGCATTTCTGGCCACAGCTACAAGTGAATCATTATTATTTTGGAAGAGAACAGTCCGTTGAATGGAGATTTTCTGTTTTATTTCTTTTTTCGGTTGCGAAACCCGTTGATACATGATTCTGATATCCTAAGCTCTGCTGAACAGTGGTCGACCTTAGCTAAACCTCTGTATGGCCTATCTGCGGTTTACCCTCCTGATTTTCCCTCTGTGTCTTTTTCCGCATTTCGCTCTTCCCCTTTATCATCGTTTTGCTTTCTGTCCCTCAATCCTTTCTCACTTTTACCTATTTCAGACAGCAAATCTCTGTCACCTGTTTTCCTATCTTTTTGATACAGTGATTTCTGCTCAGGTTCGGTATCCGTTGCCTGCTTCTTTTACTTATAAGTGTCCAAGCTGCTGTATAGTTCTCCCCCTGGGCCTCTTCTGCCACTTGGACACAAATGAATGTTACAGTAAACATACTCCTTTGTCTGTTGTAGCCGTCATTGCAAACACGACTACAACACAGCAGGCAGTAGTGATTTCAGGTAATTGTCCAGGAGGTGCTAGTCTACATGTTACACTGCACAAAGCTATTTATAGAGCCTTTCAAAATCTGTGATGTTTTAGACGGAGACAGAACCCTGAATAAAAACTAAATGTAGGGAGCAGTTATTGATTTGTCAAGACGACATTAACAACATGCGACGGTTATTTACAAAGGAATAAGAATGCCTCTGTATGTGCTGTGTGTGTACCGTATGTGTATGTGTACGTGTGTGTTCACATAGCCAATAGCAACGATGACCAAACCTTGTCTGCTGGTAGATTAAGGCAAAAAACCTTTTCAGTTGAACATTAAAGTAGTCTATACTTACTTTAATGATATCATGAATATTTTCATCAGTCCAGTGGGAAGTTATTTGCAGACACTGACATCACTTGACCACTAATAAACGGTCTCTTTACACTTGAATTAAAGAGTAACTATGTCCAAAAATGTTTCTGATTTGTCCTAGACTTGTCCTAGACATGTTTGTTCTTAAATCACTGTTGTGAACATAAAATATCAAATTGTGTGGTCTTTCTGTAAAGAAATTGTTAGTTTGTTTGTGTAACTTGAAAACAAAGGTGAAAACATGAACTTGGAAATCAGATTTATAAAGCCCTATATTTATTGTGCAACAGTTTAACAAGCAAGACACCGACAGGCAGTCATACTGATTTAGCAATTCCTAAATGGGAGGGTTGGTTTACTAAAAGCCTCCTCTACCCTAGTCAGAGATGATGCAGGAATGTTTCCCGTATATAAATATTTAGTCACATTAAAATGGCATTGTTTAAACAGACCCCTATTTACCACTTATTTTCACTTACTGTAAAACTATCAGTATGTAACTGTCAAAATTGGCGCAGTAAGGATGTTGTTAGAAAATGTGGATGTTTTGTGGGGCACATTTGGGAAGTGTTAATTAAAGTGTTGATTCCCATAGGAGGCCAATATGAGAAAGTATGACACCCACTACTTTGGGTATGTCCGCCAATTAATGTAATTGTTTGTAAAATGGCAATGTGTCAGTAGTAGAATATGCCCGACAGAACTTCCAAGTTCTTAAAAATCCTTTTGCACTAAACACAACATCAGCAAAACAGTATCTCTGGGATTATTGTCACAGAATGTCTTAGTTTATTCTGATAGGTATACCCCAGCCCCCTTTCTTCCTTCTCCACGCGGCGCGGCTGCACCATGCTGTCACTGAACTATGCAATGCCTTGCAGATACCCAGCGTGCCTTGCAGGCAGTGGAGCGTCTCCAGGCCAAGCTGAAGGAGCGGGGGGAGGTCCCCACCGAGGAGAAGCTCAGCCTGCTTAAGTCTGTTCTTCAAAGCCCCCTGTTTCACCAGATCCTGGCGCTCCAGAAGTCTGTCCAGCACCTCAAAGAACAGGTGGGAAAAAACCACAGGTTTCTTGTAAATGTGGGGCATATAGTACTGCCACTACTTATACAAAGCATAACGATATCAAATCTTTCTGATATTTTCTGGTTTAATGTCTAGAAACGTGGAAATGTCCAGTGAAATACATATTTATAGAAGTTCAAATTGGTTTCTTCACCATGAGTGTCTATGCAAGATACGAGAGCAGTCCATGCTATATTTCTGTTATTTGGGTGAACAATCCCTTTAAGTGTTAGGGTTAGGGTAACAATCATCTAATCCTTACACGGGGTTATGAAAATGACCTAATGAAGTCAACAAAGACTTAACCTCTGATTCCAACACCCTAAGTGCTCTTTCATTATTGTCTACAATGTGGATCAATATGTTAATGGCACAGCCGCGGACTCAGGTTGTCATTTGCAGATATTTCACTGCCCTTTCAGCTTTAAAAATGTACCATCCTCCTTTATGATCAGGATTAACCATGTATGGACTTGGCTGCAACTGTACAATTATGTCCAGGAGTTAGATTTAAAGAACTTACTGCTAGTTATCTTCATTTTGTCTGCGTAAATCTAATTGATTTATTCTCGGTTTTGGCTCGCCTCCAGACACACTGCCTTTTTCCTCTTTGAAATCATGCGTTACTGTGCTCATATTGCAGTAAGAGTTCATCCGGTTACTCTAAATAAGGTTATTTAAGTAGACGCAGCCAGCCAAATCCAGAAGGCCCCCTTGTCTTATCCAGGGCCCATGAGAAATGGATAAATGTTTTAGTCCCAGAAAGAGCTCTGGCCACATCTTGGTGAATATGTGTGACGGGGCCAGCGTGAGTGCTTGAGACAGAGGAAAAGTATGTGAGCCATGCAGTGGGAGGCAGGGATGCTGCAAGAGTTTGATTTTTTTTCATCTTGAAGGAATTCAAATGATAAAATGTTTAGTAGTCAAGTGTTTTGTGGTACGTGTGTGCAGTGTTTAAGCAGTGTCACATTCCTATGTACAATCCAGTACAGTAGGGTTAATTGTGTGTGTGTGTGTGTGTGTGTGTGTGTGTGTGTGTGGCATTCTAAACAATTTTCACCATAATGTTTTCAAGCTAAAATAAATGTGCAATGGAGTCTGTTTATAGGTAAAGCAAAAGAAGAAAACATAAAAACACATTAGATAATTTAAGTTGAATTTAGTGGAACAGAGATTAAGCTGAGTGCCTGTGATACAAATAGGCCGGCCGACTTCCTTAGGCAAAACCAATTTGCAGGAAAGATGCAGTTAGTGTTTTTTTCCCAGTTCAGACCCGGACCCACACACTGTCTGTCTGGTCTTGAAAGTGGAGCCTACCACTGCCGGTGTCGCTATGGCGACAGGGTCGGCTCAACGAAGAGAGAGGCCGTTGCCGTGTGAAGTGGGGCAGAAACAATTTCTTAAATGTGCAAGCACCAAACTGGAACTTTAATCCTCTTATCCCGGCTGGCTAACAAAGCTTGTGTATTGGACAGCAACTTGAACGCTATGCTAACTTAGTCTAGCCTGCAGGGTTTTTGTGTTTACAAAGGCTGAAACCCTACCATATCTAGGCTACTAGCTGGGTGATATGCCAGTTTGTCAACAATGCTTCTTTAATATGCTAAGAACCCTGAGTACGAGTTCAAAAGGGCATTCGATGCCGGGTATGCTGTGTTTAAAAGTGCTTGTGAAGCATTAGCTATGCCTTGCTCATCATTTTGGATCATATTCAAGCTAATCATAAACAAACATTAGATCCAATGAGCAAATGAGATTCAAAAACATGGCTTTACACAGTGTCTAATTCATATAATCCATTAGTCACAGAAACACAGTTGTTGCGGCCCCTTTAATGAACGGCATATCAAGCCATCCAGATGGCTATGATGGAAATACTGCATTGGAGGCAGAGTCATTGATGGAACATCAGCAAAGCTATTATCTGTGAAGGATTAGTCTGCTATAGATTCCAGCTAATCACGGTTGGGTAACGAGCTGTCCCTCCTCCCGGGCTCTAAACACTCCTAGACAGATTTAGGAAATTCAGGAAATTAGCAATTGTTTAATTTTTACATTGGTGATAGCATGTTTTTGGATAGAACTTGATTGGATCTGCTTGTCCTGCCTTATTTCACATTTTAAATATTAATAATACTCAATTCAATGCATGTAACAAAATGTGACAAGTAAACATGGTTTGTGATGTTACGAGAATAGCGCTGTAATTCTTTTGCGGATTAAGTCTGTTTTTCTGGCAAGATGTCATGTTCCCACTGTCACACTATTGAATGTATTAGATTAATTTCAAGTACTTTGTTACACTGTGTGATTATGTCTTACTAACTTTAATCAAACCACTGCCTCAAATTTCCTGTACCACAAAGTGCCTGCAGAAGTGGATATCCTCAAATTATGCCAAACATTTCCCAAACCGCCTGTGTGACAAAAGAAAGATGGCATGCGTGGAAAAACGAATAGAAATACTGACTTGTGGGGCTCTTCAAATGAACTAAAATGTTTTTTTTCTGGTGTTTCAAAGACAAAGCCAACACAAGTTGTGCCGTCACGTAAGGTATATGTTATTGGAGGGAGTTTTGCTGAAAGAGCAGTAGATCAGATTTGAACCCACGCTGCAGCAGTACACTTTTACCAGAGGCAGCTGCTTAGACCACCAGACCACCCTGGGCATCGTCTGGTGATTTTAAAGGGCACTGAACGTCAGGAGCCATATTGTTAGCATTATATTAGGAGCTAGAGATGAAGATAACAAGACCCTTCAGATATGCTGCCACCACCTGCATTTTTCATGGAAGAAGTCGATCATGTTAGGCACACAGTGTGATCAAGGGGTATCGAGTCACTTCTGTGGAGCCCAACACATCCGAATTCTATGGCCGACTTGTATGCAACAGAGGTTTTAGGATCAGATGGAAATAATGTAATTTCTGCACTTTGGAGGGCAGTGCTAGTTGCCAACTGGGTATGCCTCTTGTCTGCTTCATGAATATTTTAAATTTCCCCAGAATATTTAACATGTTTCTCTATCCCTTGATATTGAATGCAGTGTGATTTTCCATAGACATGGCGAGAAAGGATCTGTGAAGTCTTATGCTTTATTATTCTTTGGTCTATTATTCTTAAGTAATGAGTAGATTGCTACACTGTGTAATGTGTTTGTGTATAAACTTTGAAATAGTCAGGTGCTTTATATTAGGTCAAATTGTGGAAATTAAGTGCATTCTGGTCACTAATCTGGATATGCCCAACCTTTGGTTCTAAACAAATGCGATTGTGAGTTATGTTTGAGTTAAGTTATATGTTGCCTATTCTATTATGTTTTACAGTCATTTATAGAAACATTTTGCATGTGAGGATTGAAAATGTACTGCTGCCCTTCAAATATAGCAATTTATATCTGCTCAAACCTCAAAGCCTGTTCAAAACATTTCAATTCCGTTTTTGGGTAGTGTGTTATGTACAAATCGACAAGCACACAGCAAACACCAGTACTTTCGAACTACTACTGCCAGCAGCTTTTGGCAGCCATACTGTCTTACAATATAGAGTAATAGTAATGGCATGCACCCAAAAGGATGTTTTGTTGCCTCTGACTATTTTCAATGTACATCCCAAAACCCCATTAATTAATGGCAGACAAACCAGAGGTAGAAAATGCTAACTCTTTTCTGGTTTTAGCACTCCAGTACTACAATTTGGGGGCCCTATACAAATTATAGACAGTCCTTGAATTCAGCCCTTGCTGACTGTATTTCAAATGGTGTTTTCAGGGTGGTGTCACCACAACTGCTGGTGGTGATCTGAGTGAATCCCACACGACCAACCAGGCCATTGGTGACCGCTCTGCCCACTCAGGAGCCTCAGCCGGTGCCCAGATCAATGGGAAGCTGTCACCTGAGGAGTTTGAGCACGTTATCCGCTCCATGGCCCAGGTAAAGACGTGTTTAGATAAAAACACTATTATCTCATACAACTTGAGGGCTATTTCTTCACATCAAGTGACTTTGTTTCTGCAAGATAGTGAAATCTGTTAATATTAAGTACTATGTTGATTTTTTATGTGGATTTTCCATTTTTTTCTTTTTCTAATGTAATTCGCTTTTGCACAGAGGGCCACTGGTGTGAATATTTCCAGACTGCGAAAACAATTGTATATCTAGAAATATCTCTTGGTAATCACAAGCGAGAGTGCTTACACTCGCAAGTCGAGCCAGCGAAAAATCCAAAGCCATTTCAGAGACGAGCGTGCTCAACGCTCAGCGGTGCTCAGTGTACACTCTTCAGTGACTTCAAATACACATCAGAGGAGGGATTGTCTTTGATGCTGCTGCGAAAGGTGGTAAGGGGAGGGCTAATAATGTGTGTGTGGGCATGTGCTCGTGTCTCTACATGTGCCTGTGCGTATCTAGGGGCGCTACGTGACGCACGTGGAGCTGGTGAAGCCGCCGTCCGGGGGCCTGGGCTTCAGCGTGCTCGGTCTGAGGAGTGAACACCGCGGGGAGCTGGGCATTTTTGTCCAGGAGATCCAGCCAGGCAGTGTTGCCCACTGGTACGGCCAAGTCAATGAGGGTTAACCTCGGTAGACGATTGGTTGAAGTCAAGCCTTTACGACCAAAGGCCTGTTTCAAAAATTTGAGTGATACATTTTATTTCGGGGACGCCCTTTCAAAACAAGGACATTGTGCATAAAAAGGGCCTGTATAAGTAAGTTAACCAACAGTTTAAGCTGGGTTTTACCCACTATGTCAGCTGGTGACGGGTTATTACTGACCTGAAACGAAAGTTCGCCAACCATGCATCTCCCTTAGACCATAGTTGGTGACTACTGACCCATGTCTTTTTAAACTGTTATCTTTCCTATAGTAAGACATATCTGAAGGTCATAGCCATCAGATAAATAAAGGACAATATCACTTTTATCACAATATCACAATATCACAACTTAATGATGGTTCCTTATGTTGAAAACAGTCTATTGGCCAAGAGAAACTGATCAATGGTCCAGGTTCCAGCCATTGCAAACATTAGCTAACTCCCAGCTCAATATGAATGAAAATTATGAATGTGAACATGTTTAAGAAAACCTTTCAAAAATATCTGGAATCCGTAAAACAAACACACTCCTGTGCCCTTATTATTAGCATTTATTTGCTGTTTCTCTTGACTCATTTGCGTGTAAGAAACCATCTTAACACCAATTTGCAAAAAGCGAAATCACGCTTTAAATACAGCGTCATGTAAATTTGGTGAACCACTCCTTTAACCAATGTTGTGTCAAAACATATTTCGTCAAGTGAATC
This sequence comes from Esox niger, assembly GCA_016801105.1. NCBI lineage: Eukaryota > Metazoa > Chordata > Actinopteri > Esociformes > Esocidae > Esox > Esox niger. Next base: position 87,228 of record JACXGJ010000597.1, read on the forward strand.
GTCCTTGTCCCGCAGCGACGGAAAGCTGAAAGAGGCAGACCAGCTTTTGGCCATAAACGGTCAGCCTTTGGACCAGACAGTGACCCACCAGCAAGCCATAGGCATCCTGCAGAGAGCATCTGAGCGTGTGCAGCTGGCGGTGGCCAGAGGACCCATTCCACAGCTGGCCAGCCCGGTGGTGTCCCGCACGCCCTCTGCCGCCAGCACCCTGTCTGCCCACTCAAGCGCGGTGAGGAGAAAACACATGCAGAATCTTGGGAAAGCATACTAGTACAGTACATAGACACAACAGTACACTTAAACACACACACACACACACACACACACACACACACACACACACACACACACACACACACACTGTATACACAGAGACGTGAACACACTCACAAGAACACCCTGCTAGCCTAATGGTAAAAACACCATTTGATATTGGCCTGGGCCCGAAGCATGTTATTGTCAGTTGCAGTAAAAAAAAATCCCATAGAAATGAAATGTTCGACCTCAGGGGCCCCCTGTAAGCTTTAGGCCGTGTAAGCCTCTGCATTAATCCATACACAGTCAGGAGTGCTAAGTTAGGTCATTCGGGTACACGCTCAATACACCACAATATTTAAACTCCTTCTTTGAGCATTTATTTTGTCATTTTAGCTCCAAGTGGAGCAAATGGCCTCAAGAGTGTATCACTATTGTACCATTGTCAGTTAGGGGGGCTTTCTTCCTTCCTGGAATGTTTCATTTCCTCTTCATAAGTTCTTGTTCTCCTTGGACTGCCGTTCTCATTTTTTGCTGTCCCGGAAACTAACAGCCTGCATTTAGTATAAGTCATGGCTGAGTGTTTTGATGATGCATGCCTGACCCTGTGTCTTTAGGCCCACTGGAATCACGTGGAGACCATAGAGCTGGTCAACGATGGGACGGGGCTGGGCTTTGGAATTGTGGGAGGAAAGACCACCGGTGTCATTGTCAAGACCATCCTGCCTGGAGGCATCGCAGATCAGGTGGCGTCAATGTTATTGAAGAGACACATTGTTATTTACAGAAGGGGAAATCAGGAAGCTGGATTTTTCTAAGCTTATCTACTAGGAATGTTCCCTTAAATGTTTTGGGTTATTGAGAGCAAATGTCTGGTCTCCTGAGTCTAGAGTGTGAAATTGTGGAGACAATAGCCAATTACAGTGAACACTAAGGCTGTACCCACTTCAAGTTACAGTTTCAGACAGTGGCCAATTACTGTGGACACTGAGGTTGTACCCACATTGTTACAGTTTCAGACAGTGGCCAATTACTGTGGACACTGAGGTTGTACCCACATTGTTACAGTTTCAGACAGTGGCCAATTACTGTGGACATTGAGGTTGTACCCACTTTAAGCTACAGTTTCAGACAGTGGCCAATTACTGTGGACCCTGAGGTTGTACCCACTATAAGCTACAGTTTCAGACAGTGGCCAATTACTGTGGACACTGAGGTTTTACCCACTTTAAGCTACAGTTTCAGACAGCGGCCAATTACTTTGGACACTGAGGTTGAACCCACTTTAAGTTACAGTTTCAGACAGTAGCCTATTATTGTGAACTCTGATGTTGCACCCACTTTAAGTTGCAATTTCAGACAGAAGCCAGTTGGCTATTCTGGCTATTTGAGTATAATTTCTGTATTAATTTAAACTCTACAAACAAAACCATTGGAGCAAATCCTTTGTACATTTCTATAAAGAAATTGTTTTCTTTATAAAAATGTGGTGTTGCTATGTGGTGTTCAATGCAGGCCTACGTTCAATTAAAATGTTTTATGTTAGAGCCTGACATTCCTGATTTTTTACTTCTGTTATGGTCTGTAACGTAGTGCCACACCATTTTTTATAAGCCAGTAAAATCCTTTCTAATTATTGTAAACAGAATTGAACAATCCAGGACATCCTCTGCTTATTGGCCTACTTAAAGGTATATAGCTCCAGATTTGTTTTTAAGACATCTGCACCTTGCTTTTTTCTTCCCAAAACGTTGAAAAGGGGAGGTTTTGAGTGAGGAATAGAAGGGTTAAACTTAAGAGACCACTGCAAATTGAACGCTTCTCTTCCTTACTCAAAGTATTGCTTTTCAACTTTTTTGGAAAGGAAAGAAGTTTAAGTGGTTTTACATTTTTTTCCAGAGCTGTATAATAGTCTGTCTTTTAAATACATTACTGCCTCAAAAATGTATCTACATTTTAAGTACTTAGCAGATATGAAGCAAAGGAAATATCATATATAAAATACCTAAAATATATCAATATTTATATACCAACTTTATATGAGGTTTTTAAAATCGACTATGTTTGACTAAACACTCCATGGCAGAGTTAGGCATTCTTGACAGAATAGATGCAGTTCAAGAAATTATGAATATAGTTTACTTGTTAGTTAAATAAAAATGTATCACAACTGTAAATGCAATACATTGTTTTCTGCCTCCTGCTATTAGGGATTATGTACTATTTCTGTTCAAATTTAGAGCGTTGAATCACTTTTCTATTTAGCTCCTTTATCCTGAACTTATCTCGCTCCTTATTTAATGCCATCCTCAGTTAGTACATATCTTGTGTCAGTCAAATTAATTGGCATTGATGAAACGAGTGCCACGGTCAGGCAGACAAGGATAGTGTGTGCTACTCAGGGAGTGAGAGAGTCTACCTGAATATTTGTTTGATCAGTTTCCAAATGTAAGAGGACTCCCGTGGTACTTGTTTTCAACAGATCATTCAGGGGAATTTAGTGGCTTTAACAAACTTTTTTGTTTATCATTGCCTGCTAGTAATAACCAATTAGTGCTTTTCTGGTTTGCACTTAGGATGGGCGTCTGCGCAGTGGGGACCACATCCTCAAGATTGGGGATACTGATCTTTATGGCATGGGAAGTGAGCATGTGGCCCAGGTATGGAGCCTTGCGTTTAATTGACTATTAGTATTGACATTGGTCTGAGGCTGAGTCACTGAGGTACAGAATCTGTTGGCCGAGTTGTTTTGATCTGAGTTGTATTGGGATTGGTCCAGGTCTTGCGGCAGTGTGGAAACAGAGTAAAGCTGGTCATCACCAGAGGCCCTCCAGAGGAGACCTCCGTCATCCCAATAACCCTGGCCACCGTCGCGGAGCACCAGGTGTCCCCATGATCTCTGTACAGCAGACCCAAGTCATTTGTTGATCTGGATCAGCGACTCGTGGGTTGGGGGAAGATTGGAATGTTTTATCATTTCAATCAAGGGTTTAAGGTTCTGTGAAGGGTTCGAGGTTCCTTCATTTCAAACATGATGTTTACGTATGTCCTAGCAATTGGAGGGATTACTTAAAAAAGTTATAAACTCAGTTTTACATTTAAATGTTTATTTTTGGACAGATGCAATACTTTTATCACCGATGCAACTGAACTGAACTGCAATATATATTATGGATTAGCAAAATCTAAAAACAGCCTTAATAAGGTAGTAATTATCTATCAGCAGTAATTATATAGGTAATTATATAGTTACCTTCATAATTTTCTTTATAAAGATGTTCACTATTATTCACACAAAAAAACGTTAATATGATTATTTAATATTTTACTTCAATTATTTGTGCCTTGGTGTCCCACATTTTCTTTTCCTCTTACATACGTAACCAATAAAAATAGTGTTTGTCATCATCCGTGACTAAGCATGTGACATCATCCGTGACTAATCCGTGACTGATCACAATTCCAGTGTCAGGTCTCAGTAACAGTGTTCCAAAAAATACTTTAAATTCAAAATATCTATCTGTACGGGCAGTCTCAGTAACCTCAGTGCTTGACTGTAGTATGTTGTGCACATTCATCAAATATATAGCTCATCTGGCTGACAGAGATTATTCGTTGATGTGGAATGCTTGTTTGTAAATTGGTAACAGCGTGTGGATTTGAGGTAATTTGGCCCCTGCGACTCACTCCACTGTACTCCCACACTTTACCGTGCTCTTCGTCTTTAGTTTTGTCACATGTACAATCCGACTTACTCTCTCTGTCTTCACAGGGCTACGAGGAAGAGGAGGCCGAAGCCTTTGACGTAGGGCTGACCAAGAACGCGCAGGGCTTGGGAATAACCATCGCCGGCTATGTGGGGGACAAAAATTCAGGTAAGATTTGGCAACATTGTTTACTACACTTGAAATAGACGTATTTATTCCTTCAAATATATTGCCTCAGATCGGCGTAGATTTAAACCAGTTGGGAAGAAATCAACTCTGACGAGTCTTGAAGAATGTCACTGTGTGGCTCTGCCTCAGAGTGACAGACTAGAATGGAAGACTGTTAATGCAGGTGGATAGTTAAAGTAATACTCAATAAGGGGTAATGCGTGTGTTGCTCATGTTATTCACGCAGTGTCGTTGTCTGTTTTGCCCTCTTCAGAGCCCTCTGGTATTTTCGTGAAAAGTATAACTAAAGACAGCGCGGTAGAGCAAGATGGCCGAATCCATGTCGGAGACCAAATCATAGCCGTAAGTGTCTCAGACAAGCTGACATTTTTATTTTCTTTTAAATTTATGATTGCAGCCCTTTTTGACTTTATGGAAGATATTAAGAAAATGTCTTTGTGAAAAGTGAGGTTGGGTAGCAAAGCATGAGTCAACCCTTTTCCAACCTTAACCGCTAAACCACCCCAGGACACAATCCTCACATTTTTTTAAATCATATTTTATGTAAATGTGAATTCCAATCCAAAGTATAAAGTGGGTAAGATTATCTCTCATTTTGGATTTTATCTATTTTGATAATGTGGGGATATTAGGGCCCGTATTTTAATAATTTAGCTTCAGCTGAAAGCCATTAATGTTTTTGAATGAGTATTGAGACATTATTCCAATCATCACCCTAAATTGAACATTTAAAATTAATTCAAAACCCCCTGAGCGAATCTTTCATAGTAATTTCTTTACTTGTGGTGTATGTTTGTCTAGCAGGGCTGCCCAATCATAGAGGGCTAAAATACATTGGCTCCTGATTAAAAGAAGAATGTGAAAAGGAGAAATGTTTTGGCTCTTTTAGATCTCGTTGGGTAGAACTTGTCCTTTGGGTACCACCATTACTGCATTGTTTGGCTGTGTTTATGATTTCGCCTTTTTTGTGTGATGGATTGTCTATTTGTACGTTGCCTCATAGACTAGAATAGCGGCTCACAAAGCCTGTTTCAGTGCCGATAAAGCCCTCAATTGGGATGCCCATGCTGCCACTTAGTACATTTTGTAAAACTTAGTTGGAGCCCTGTATCCAACTCTATTGACGTATCATGTGATACTATTGATCGCCACCTACAGGTGGACGGCATGAACATCCAGGGCTACACCAACCAGCAAGCAGTGGAGGTACTGAGACACACAGGCCAGACTGTTCACCTGAAGCTGGTGCGAAGGGGCTTCCGTCCAGAGGACATCCCACCTGCCGTGGTTCCCAGTGTGATCGTGCTCCCACCGAACCCGCCTGGGAAAGAGACAACAATGGAGAGAACCAATGCTGTGGGCACCATGGCTCCAGGTACCGTACCTCTGGACAACCGCCGAGGGTCCAGTCTAATGGGGAACCAATGGAAGAGCCCGCACTTTGGTTTCCATCATTTGAAAATAATTGGACTGACCTGATGTACATGACCAGGGCGTGGCAACTGACACATTTAAACTGAAGTTACAAATACCTTTTCGATGACTGAGAAATTTGCGGACATGGGATGCCAGATTCTTGATCATTGCTCCTGTTCTGAGGTGCTTGGTGTGTACTATAACTGTAAAAGCTGTAGGCCCGGGCCCACTTGACAACAGTACCATTAATGGTCCATCTATGTCAGGATGGGAACCTTGTTTGGCGTGGTTCCCCCTTAGAAGCTCTCGCCACAACCACAGCTCCAGATTTAGAAGGCTGTCTCCTCCGCCCTTCTTTGGGAAGCAAGGAACTCCTAGAGCATGTCATTGAGCCAGCCTCATAAGAACCTACAAAACAAGAGCATTGAACACACACACCACAACAACAAACATTTTCTGGGACTCGTGTCCGTAAGCGCGTGCACGTGTGTTAACCAGACAAACCCATGCCCCCTCTCCGGCGTTATGCTCTGGGCTGGGAGCAGAACGGCTTAACCAGCAGCTCTGAATGTGTGTTTGCGTTGATGTGTGTGCTTTCTTCAAACGGTTCAGGGGAGCACCTGTGCCAGACAGCCAGTGGGGAATCAGATGCCAACGCAGTGATGGATCAGTTACTTGAGATCCCCAGGGACGGTAAGTGAAACCACCCCCGTTATCCTGGATCTTTACTACAATGTAGTCGAGATAATGGATAAGGAATTTGCTTCTGTCATGAGGACTGGTTGTAAACTTCTTTGCATTTCAAGAATATTTCAGTGGACATTTGTTTTGATAGTCTGACGTAAAGAAAACTGTCAGTGAATGTCTGGATGTTTTTCCCTGATGTATTTAAACAGAAATGTGGTTGAGATGTTTTTGATAGCCTGTTGATAGTTTGTTGAGCATATCATCAATGCTATCACACATTTTAGATAGAGTAGATGTAAAACATAAGAAGGGGTATGTTATCTTTGTAAGATGTTTTCATTGTGGGGTTTAAAGTAAACTCTTTCCAGTAGTGCATTGGGAGTTTGTTTTCCTCTGAGTCATTATTTAGTGTCAGATGAGATATCGTAGTTGGTTGAATGTAGTATAGGTTTCACAGATTTATTTTATTTATCGCATTTCTATGTCAACAGTTTTTTATCTTTTTTTTTTTTTTTTGTTGGAATCAGTTGGGACACATCAGTTGGCTGATTTAACTTTAAACTTCATATCATATTTAAATCTATATTATATTTATGTTTATAAGGACCAAAGCTAACAGAGGATGAAGAGTTGAAGCTAATGAACAAGTGGCAGGAGACTCTGGGTCCCAGGAATGAAGTAGTGGTGAGTTGTCCAAAACCTGTGTGTATTTACTAAATAATAATCCTATTTAATGTGTAAGGCACATTTCCTAAAATAAATGATACATGCTTGTACTTTTCTGTGTTGTACACATATTCTCTCGACCCCTTATGCATGGACAAAAACATTAGCTAACACTTTATTTGGAGAGTTCCAAAGTGTTTCTATAGAGGCTCTATGTGTTATCTAATGACAACCAGTAACATTTTTACTCATTATCCACTAACCCTAACCATAACCTTTGTCCTAACCATAAACCTTTTTCAAAACCTAACCCTTACGCTAACCTTAGCAAGCAGTTGCTAGGTGATAGAGGCAATGCTGAAAGCTTTTTTTTTGCTGATAGATTTGTAGGACAGATTTAATTTTATTTCCTACAGCTCATGCTGCAGATCATGTACAATGGAGCCAGTGGTTTACACCACCGCCTTGAACCGGGAAGAGCATTCCCTTCTGGAAAAACCCAGTAGCATTTCCACAGCAACTGATATGTTCCCACCTGTTGTACAATTGCCAGGTGGCCCAGGTGGAGAAGTTTAGTGAGAGCAGCGGTCTGGGCATCAGTCTAGAGGCCAACAACGGACACCACTACATCCGCTCCGTCCTGCCGGAGGGGCCTGTGGGACGCTGCGGGAAACTCTTTAGTGGGGATGAACTGCTGGAGGTAAGAGTCACCACCAATAGAACCAACGTGTTGAACAGCAGCCCGCCTACAGTAAAAGAACGGAGAACAAACTATATCATATGTAAAATATATAACTTCAACATATAACTACAACATATTTTATTGGAAAATCTGTGCCAAAGTTCCCACTCTTCGACGTTGTAATAACAAGTATCAGAGATTAATTGTGGTTGAATTTTGGTCTTAGTGACATGAGTGATGACAATTGGATGTGTGTCACCCCTCTTCAACAAGGTAAATGGAATTTCCCTGATTGGTGATACCCACAAGGAAGTAGTAAGCATTCTGAAGGAGCTGCCGGTCTGCGTCTACATGGCCTGCTGTAGGCCCGCCCCTCTCATACAGAGTGACAGCAATTCTGGCCAACCAGGCTTGGAAGGATTTGCAGCAGAACAAAATACAATGGTACTTTCCCCAGATTACCACACACAATGTGTACCATGCCAATGCATATGCTATAGATATCACTGCTGGTAAATTTGTAAATACGGGTAAAATTTCAGAAACTATCATAGTCATAGCAAATCACAGTTATTGCTTACTAGCCTACCTAATTAACATGCATGGTTGGTGTCAATTTATTTAAAACAATCGGTAATGTTATTCAGTCCTGTGAATTATTCATGTGAATAAATCGTGAAATTAATTAAAAACTGAAGGTACAACCAGAAAGCCCTTCACTAAATGGTAGGTGCGAGACATTCCAGATTGTCATTGATGACTGACTAAGATTTTGGATTTGGAAACAGGCTGTTTATGAAAAACAATCCATAAACAGTCCTAAAGTAATACTTAAGGTGCTGGGACAGTATAGCAGATACAAGAGATAGGAGTCATGGAGCTCACAAAACTAACCATCAAAAGAAACTTGCATTTGGATTTTGGAAGGATTTCTGCTCAGCTCTTCAGCTACCTTAGAGAAAAAACACAGCACTTCTACTGCCTAGCATCTAAAGATTCCCTTTAATGTGCTGCCAAAAAACTTAGAAAAAGGAGCCGAGATCCCGCAGCCTATGGGCTTGGAGTGAGTCAGGAAAGCGTGTGAAGGGATGATATCAAGGGTATATCTCTGCAGATACAAGAAGACCTCAGCAGTTTCCTGGTTCCCGAAGGTTCTGAAGAGGCAGTAGCAAGAGATGATGTGACGGAAGAGACGCTGGGATCTCTTTTGGCCATGTGGGAGACAGAGATACAGGACATCGAGCTGGAGAAGGGGGAGAGTGGACTGGGATTCAGCATCCTGGACTACCAGGTGGGAATTCTAAATGGAATGCTAGGAATGATTACCATGGGCTAGTCAAGCGAATAATTTATTTACTTCTTTAATCATCATTTATATAAATTAGATGTTGTTGGAGATAGTTCATATCTTTTTACCTTGGGTGGAAGTGATTTGGTGGGCTTTAGGACCACTGAATTTCAGCGCAGTAACATAATGTGACTCATCACACTGCAATGTACCGTGTGTTTCAAACTAGAACTTTCTCTCTCTGCTTCATAAATACTCCAAACTCGGAATCTGGGGATCATCCAGAATAAACAAATCCTTCAAATAAAATTGCACATTTTTGTCAGGTGGCGATGTCCAATGTCTAACACACATCTGTTCCATTGACCATAGAGCATCTGCTTCTGCACAGACAGCACCACTGAGGCCATCTCACTGTTAAAGTTGTCCGTTTCCAAACGAGTCATTGGCTGTTCACTCCCGTCAACCCGGATTCGGAGTTGCATGCTTACCCTTTCACTTAGGACTGGGCCCGTACAAGTCTCCAATAGACATATAATGTCATCTAACCGTCTCTATGCGTAGGACCCAATGGACCCAACCAAGACGGTGATCGTAATTCGCTCCCTGGTGCCTGGAGGAGTGGCAGAACAGGACGGCAGGCTGTTGCCAGGCGACCGGCTCATGTTTGTCAACAGCACCAACCTGGACAACGCCAGCCTGGAGGAAGCTGTCCAAGCATTGAAGGGAGCCAATATCGGCAAGGTTCACATCGGGGTGGCCAAGCCACTGCCTGTAAGAAAACCCTATTGAGATTGTTGTCCTACAGTGAGGGCGAGTGGGTGATGGGTGTATTATATGGATGTAAGAGTGTGTGCGTTTTCTTTCTCTTTGTGTGGACAGTCCAATAATGAGAGCTCATCTTACAGATGGCTTGCATTTTTCATGGTTAGAAGACAGTAGATTTAGACTGCCTGCTGACATGCTCAACTCCAAGCTCCCTGGATACAGCATAAGGCCCCACAAACATCCCAGCTCTTTGTGGGATATTGCTTTATTATTGAATTTTGAGGCACCTTTGACTTAAACGCGTTGAGGCAGCTGTCAAAATAAGATTTTGTCCACAAACATATTCACCACCTGAGGGATTTCTAGTCTACACTTCTTGTGCAAAAATTGGTTGCATTCTTTCAGTTTTAGAGATTCATTTCTGTCTCTTGGGCTTGCCATTGGATTTTGATAAGAACACACAGTAACTTCTGGCAGTGGGATGTCAAGGTTGTTGCAGGTCATGGGGATTACATCATTTTTGTAAAGTCTCTGTTGAATATATTTTTAGGGGACATTTTTGTTTGCTTCTCAAAATTGAATTTGACTGCCATAATCCTCCACATCTTCTCCAATCTCACCCTCTGTTCTCTAACTCTGTATCTCTGTGCATTGCGGTATATTAATTCAAGATCAAAAGGTAGTATTGGGGCAAATCTATTGTGAACTCTTTAGAAAAAATCTAATAACCAAATACAACTGTGTCTCAGAAGTATTATATTGTAGTGTAGACTGAGATTCAACCAAACCACAGGGACAAAATCAAACCAATAAAAATCACACTTTCGTTACTAACCACCTCTACTAAATTTTCTAACAACTGAAATCCAATCACACATTAAATTTAAAACCTCTTCAGACTGATTGGAATTTCCTCAGTATTCTGTTCCGGGTATTTCCTATTTACAGCCCTGTCTCCACAGCCATACACTGAAGAGGGCAGTACGACATCATCCTCTGGATTCCGTTCTTTTATCTTCAACACTTTGCTGGTTAAAGACAGAGAGGAGGAGGAGCCAGCGGAAGGCCTCCTTTTCTGGGCAGAGCCTGCATTGGTTAGTCGCCACTGGAGACATTAAATTGAGACTAGGGCAGGCAAATGAAAAAATGGTGCGATTAATTATAATAAACTGTAGGTTATTCTGATTTTTTGTTTCATTTTCTTTCTGGAATTTGCTCAAATTGAGATGCTTTTGAGATGAGATGCTATTGAGATGAGATGCTTTTTTGTATGTTTTCATTTTTTATAGCATTCATTCTCAACAGCATGAAAAGTATATTTTTGCGTCTTCTCTGTTACACTGGGGAACACCATTTTTGTTGAGATAGATCTGACACTTGTTTTTGACTAACTTTTGGCCTCGTTTTTCTTTTTGAGCTCACAACGAGAAATACCCTTTCTGAAAGGAGAGAAGTATGTGAATACAAAATAAGTTGAACAGTCACAAGCTTAGAAAAACAAAAAAACGTACATAAGGTCTGGTACCCCCTTTAATACAACCCTTTTATATAGCTCTTTATGGACAAACAGGGGGTTAGCAGACATTAGGGATTTTATTTTGTGACTGTTTTAATCACACGCCTTTTTTTCAAATCATGACTGCCTTTGTTAGTTCTCATCATAAGTGCCTTAACAGCCCTAATTTGTGAGACAAAGCGAGGGTATCCTGTTGCTACGAATTTTGATGTGATAGAATCTGGGGTCATTTTTGGATTCAGAGGACAAAAGTTAGTCAAAAACAAGTCACAGATCTAACTCGACAAGAACTGTGTTCCCCAGTGCGATAAAATGTTTCCTATTCCGAGGGTAAGCTGTAAAGAAAAAAACTTGACGTGCTAGAAGAAAACTGTATTTTTAAAATCAACATGCCACATTTAGTCTAAATTAAGTGAAATCACTGAAAAATGCATCTCAACAGAAATTAAGTTCAAAATGTATCATTTATCGAATGTGTTTCATTGAAACTTTATATCTAAAATGTTTATACAAAATACATACATAAAATGCTCTGTATTTTATGGTGTATCTGAACACTAAAAAAGAAAAATATGAACATCCATTTGGTGCAGGACTAAAACTGTATACAAGTGGATAATGATGTCTGCATCTCTGGTATGTGCAATTGTGTTTTATTATAATGCACTAAAACAGAAAGCAATTCAATACAAGTTGAATCGTTGTCAGGTCATACAATGAAACACACCTACTGAAATAACCCTCCAATACATCCAGTGACAATGAAAAAGACACCATAGAAATGGATACGTTTTACTATAATCCGGTTCATTCTCATACGAAAAATGATTTGGTTGTAAGCCGATGACACTAATTCATAATTTAGCCTCAAACAAGTTGAACAAAATATTATTGATACCTGATTCATGAGACTAAACAGTGAACAAACAAGTCCATTATCCAAGTTAGAATGTCCCTTTGAAATGGCGCTCTTGGCACTCACAGCTTTCCATGTTTGTTAGCTCATCCAGGGCATAGTCAATGCTCATTCACTGCCTTAATGTTGTTTGGTGTAGATTGACTCCAACGAGGCAGACCTGAGCGATGATAGGGCGCTGGAGCATTCTTTCTCCGGTGACGAGGATGACACCTTCCAGGCTTCCATGATTGCCCTCCATGGCAGCAACTGCAGCGCTGACCTGGACTACCGGATGACACTGCAGTCGTCCACACCCAAGGTAGGATGCCAAAACCAAACCCAGGTGAGTTGAACACATTTAAAGACTTGGCTCTGAGAAATTGGAAATGATCATGTCATTGCAGTAAACAGTTGCCCTTTCCGTTAAGAATATCTCCCACTTAATTAGCTTATCTTGACATTACTCTTCTAACTATTTGAGGTCTTACAAAACTGACCAAACGTGACAGTGTTGTCCCCTTGTTTTTATGTATGCCCCTGTTATTTTTTTCTTTCTCTTACATTGTCCACATTTGTAGACCTAGGTTATTTGTAGAGTCCTACCTCCGGACAAATAATGCATGAATGGTTTTGGTTTGTGTTTTTAGATTAGAAGCTAATATTGCTTCTCTATTAGAATTAAATCTCCAATTGTATTCTGCAGTCCTTCTAATATCTGCGGTTCTTTCACATAGTTTTATCTCCTGTTGATTTATTTATTTTGTGTTTTATTGTTCCATCGCGAACGCTTAAGAAACCGCTGAAGAGATTCATTGCTACACAGTCTGAGCCTCGTGAATTATATCTGGGGAGATAATAAAGAGATATTTGGTGCAGCAGACACTCTTAAAAAGGATCATCTGTAATTATCGCTGTTCCCTGTTGGCCTGCTGATGGCTTTTCAATGGCTCATTAGGAGGAGAGCATAACGGCGACCGAGGTAGACAAAAAAAAAAACTAGTTGAGTGATTGTGATACTAACGAGGCGCAACCTCAATTTCGTCTTGTCTGTTCGTTTTCCTTCGTAGCGGAGCGCTTGTCTGGAAGTGTTGTCCGAGCATCCCTGTGCGAGGTCGTCAGGCTTGGCGGACGACACCGAGCCCTTCTCCCCGGAGGAGAAGCCCATTGCTTTCCCCCTGCCCAGGGGCGTCGGAGGTCAAGCCCCAACGATTGACGTCAGCGCAATAGTTAGTTCCGATCAATACCTGATGCATCGGCTTACCCAGAGGGAGGCCTTGGATGTGTCAGCTACATCCAGTCACCAGCCTGATCCCCAGCCCGGTTTAAATGATGTGGGGGAGCCAGGGAAGTCGCTCCATTGTCAGGTGGAGCCCACCGTGGCCGTTGGGGAAACTGTGGATATGGAATGCTTAATGAAGGTAAAAGAGCCTTTGTCTGAAGAGCCGTGCCATCTGTCGTTTTGCAAACCAAAGTCATTAAGTGGGGCATGGAATCAAACAAGCGTGAGTGGATCGGCCATCAACAGTGCCCAGGAAATTTAATTCAACAAGTTACCTTTAACCCATGATGAAATGCAGTGGATTAATCAGAGGACAGTGTGAAATTGATTGGATTCTCAGTTAAATATTTTCTACTTTTTGCTACAGTCTTATTTTGAGGTTATACTTGCCTCTAAGATTATAGCTCTGCAGAAACATGCTTGCATGTGTGTTTGATTCCCTGGCTTTCACTTGTAGTTTCTACTCAATCTCCCCCCACTAGTTTACATCTCATTCAGTCACAATTATTCGTTTTTTAAATGTTTTATTAAAACCTCCTCCAGAGAAACCCTTTTTCAAAATAATTCAAAGAATTCCTTTTTATTGAATTGCTATTCTGAAGGGGTGCGAGTCATCTTTCAAGCCATCCAAAGAGGAAGAAGACAAGGTTCTAACTGCTGGGAGTAATTTTGAAAGGACAATAACCGTTGTGAAAGGCAACTCCAGTCTGGGTGTGTATTGTTTCTTTGGCAATTCTTTCTACTACACAGTGATGAGAAAATGATGCAAGGAGACCAGAATTTACATATGATACATTTTCTCTCTTCAACAACAAAATCAACATTGTTATTTGTGATTATCAGTTGCTGTCGGATATTTGCATTATTTTGTGTATTTGTCTGTGGGAATAGATTTGTTATACAATCTTACAATAAATTACTTGGCTTTTTGCTTCTAGCAGGGTACAATCCCTCAATTACGTGCATCTCCAGCCCATAAACATTTACAAATGTTACTCCTAATTGTGGGTAAATGCATTTAGGTTCCACGTCCTTGAGAATGATGTTCCTTTGTATTTTATTCAGTGTGGTTGCCTTTGTTAGTATACATTCGTACAACGTCGTATTTCGTCTGACTCCAGGGATGACGGTCAGCGCCATCAAGGACGGCTTGGGGATGCACATCCGCAGCATCATTCACGGAGGCTCCATCAGCCGAGACGGCCGCCTCGGGGTGGGAGACCTAATCCTAGCCATCAACGGCGAACCCACGGCCAGCCTAACCAACGCCCAGGCGCGCGCCATGCTTCGGAGACACTCCCTCATCGGGCCGGACATGGGGTAAGAACCCCGTGCCAGGACCCGGAAACCTGGCTTGTGGGTTTTCACCATAGGTCGTCATGACAACTCCAAGACAGAGGGTGGGGTTCTCTCTGAATACCTCTGGTGAAAAACATCCATCTGTGAAATATCACCAAACGTTGATAAGGACACATGCATAGACACACTATTATATAGGCACCATTCTATAGACACACTGATATGTAGACACAATTCTACAGACACACCATTATATAGACACAATTCTACAGACACGCCATTATATAGAAACCATTCTATAGACACGCCATTATATAGACACCATTCTATAGACACGCCATTATACAGACACCATTCTAAAGACACACCTTTATTTAGACACCATTCTATAGACACACTATTATATAGACACCATTCTATAGACATGCCATTATATAGACACCATTCTATAGACACGCCATTATATAGACACCATTCTATAGACACGCCATTATACAGACACCATTCTATAGACACACCTTTATTTAGACACCATTCTATAGACACACTATTATATAGACACCATTCTACAGACACACCATTATATAGACCCCATTCTATAGACACTGTTTTATAGACACCAATATACAGTCTGGAAATTGCACCTGACCCCATGCTCATTGACTTTTGATCGATTACATGATGGCTTTTCAAAAACCGTGCACAATTATGTTGAAGGAAGCACTATATGTATATGACATTTGGGTATATTGCTGTTAATGATCGCATTAATCGCAGAAACACTTTTTAAATCTCAAACACAACTGTTTTACCATGCTGTCCACATCATTTTTTGTAACTTAATGTAGATGACAGCTACTCCTACTGCACAAATAACACCAATCAACGAACCATATAGGAAAACTGATTGAACATATAAAGTAGTAAAACAAGATAATGTGATGACAATATATTTCTTTTTAACAAATGCCTTATTTTTAGTAGTGGTAAATGTCATTGCAGTCCAGTATTGTGAGTCATATAGCACCTAGTTGTGTCATGCTAAGCAGGTTAGCCTGTACACTAGGGACTACTTCATGTGCATTTCAGATTAATTAACACATCCATTTATTTCTGTAGGCTACATGAAGTTTGAGACATTTAGTCGAGGAATGGCTTCCAACAGCATTGGTCTGCCCTAGTACAGACCCAGTAAAAGCACTTGAACTCCTGAATGTCTTTTATTTCCTACATTGTATTCTCTCCAAGTACATATATAATGGAAAGCTACTTTTAAGTCTGGCACTCTGTTTGTTCTGGTGCCTCAAGTCTATCTTGCTTTACAACCAGCGTGTCAGCACAGTATGTTAGCCACAGTGCATAAACCCTCTTCACGTTCTAGATCTGCTTGTGCACCAGAGGACGATCTGTGCCCCTTCTATGTGTGAGTATTGCTAACTCCCACGCTGACGGGTGTGCCCCTGAAATCAGCCGTTTTTTATTTGTTTCCATTTTCTTGCCGTCGTCACCTGAATCACTTGTCTGTTGTAGGGAGTTTTATCCAGATCAGCAGTGGCTGCATCAGTCTTTTTTATCTTACAATCATGCCTGTCTGGACAGTTAAGTCATTTTCTTTCTGCTGGAGCAAAATAGAGAAGGCTTTTACAAATTCATTGTAACTCATCAACAATCCAAAATATTTTCAAATTATGTTCAATTGTGTTAACATTACCATTCAGTGAATCAGATCCCACCTTTAACAAAGTGATCGTAGGTAATCACTGTTATGGAGATCTTAAAAAATACGACACACAATTGTATACATCATTACAGTGCATAATTATTGGACCCCTTGGTAAAGATGGTAAACAAAGGTTATTTTTTGGCTTTCATCAGCTTGATCTTACACTCATATTCCTGCACTCAATATCTGCACTCAAAAAACGCCTTTAATTGATATTCCAGCTGTTCCAAAGCATTACTTCATAGCCACACAGAAATGGCTCACTTTTTTAACTGAACAAAGAATCAAGCTTTTGCAGTGATACTTCATGTCCCTTGACATAAACCTCATTGGTAATCTGTGGTGAGCTAAATAAAAGAGCCCAGAAGCGGCAACCAAGGACTCTGAAGGATCTGTAGAGGTTCTGTTTGGATGAATGCTCTCAGATCCCTTGAAATATGTTCTCCACCTCATCAAACATTTTAGGAGAAGACTCAGTGTTGTTATCTTGGCAAGGGTACAGTTCCTTGCAACACATTTCCAATAACCATGACACATGTGTCTGAGATTCAAGAAATATATAGGTATTTTTTAAAGTGCCTTTTTCTTTGAAAATATTTAGCTCAATTAAAGGTTATATTTCTCTCATATTTTGAGTTTCAGATTGAGCAGGCATACACCAGAGTTATTTAACTATAGCCATATTTGCTAATCATTACCATTGGGTCCAATAAAGGGTGCTAAATATGATATTGCCGGAACCATCAGAACTGTTTTTGGTGTGGCAGCTAAGCTTCTTCTGGCGTCCATGTGCACGGGTGATCAAGTGCAACACTGTCCTAACACACAGCTCATGTATCTGGATAAATCTCTCAAGGGACTGCTCCACTGCACCACTAACCAAGCTCTTTTAACACGTCCTCCTTTCATGTCACCTCATTGATTTGCTTTTTCTGTGACTATGGGGCTTGCAGGCAGTGGCGGCATCAGGGATGTCTTTTGTGACGTAGCTTTGTCATTGCATGTCCGAGAGGTGAGAGGGCAGCGGAATGATTTCGAGCTAGTTCAGCAGTTGCTGTAACTTCAGAACTGCACTGATAACGAAGATGTCATGTTTAAATGCAGGCCATATTTATGTGCTTGCTAAATTCCATAGTTTTTTTATGAACATATTTGAGCTCTACCCAGCCACATGTGGCCGCTTCACTATAGGTAGAGTGGAGTTTAGTTGGCTAGTTACTGCTAACCATATGCATGGGGAGAGGTTTTGCCTAGAGGTGGCTGAAACGATAATCACTTTGTGAAAAAGGCCTTTTAAGACTGAGAATGAAATACAACTCCAATTGTAGTGAACAGTGTGCTTGCAGGACATCCGCATGATTAGAAGCCGACTATGTGTGAGCGAGAGATACAGAGGACAACATTTCTAAAATATGCTGTGCTGCACCCTGCCCCCCTGGACAAAGTGTAAAGGGTCATAGCCTATCAAGAGCCTCGGACGGCTATGCAAGTCCCTGCAAAAAAACGGCATCCGCCTCCCACAAATCCAGCTCTGCCTGTCGGCGCACGACTGTGTTGCTTTCTGCTAGTGGGCTATGAAACCTGCTAGGCGTAGGAAGAAACAGCTTGGTGAGCCAAGACCACTTGATATTCAGCATAAGGGGAGAAGGGGAGTGAGATTCCCAACTTTACTGACTGTCTGACACACAACGGAATGTATATACGTCTCCAAACCCCCCACAGCTCAATAGATAAGAGCGGGGGCCCACCGCACACAGAAAACTGTTAAAGGCTGTCCATGCAAATTCAGACCAATGCCACTCATCTAAATCCAGCAGAGTAGACTCACTGATCGGCAGGACCTCCCACCAAAGCACATAGCCAATAGAAACCATGATCCAACTAACCACAGCATAACACACAACACAAGCACTGTGTTTAATGAGAGAAAGCACTGCTGACTTTCAGCAGCCAACCCCATTCCATCCACCAGCCTCCTAGCCAACAGCGCATGCAAGAGCAGCCAAAACATGAATATTACTTTGTAATACAGACCTGATTTGCTTTGAATAAAGAAAACCATAAAATCTTGGGACTCATTCTGTAGGACCAGATGAAGCAGCGCTCATAAAACACAAAACTGTTTAACTTTTCCTCCAGCTATGCAGCTAATGTTTCCTGCTAGCTAGGTTTGCATGTATTTGCAAGCAAAATAAAATTCAACATATCTTCAAATAATGTTCCTGACAAGATCCTAATTCAAATAGCTTTATTTTAACAAGACCTTCTTTAGATGGACTGAGGCGTCTTGTTGGTGTCTGAGCTGTTACGTCTGGCACACATTTATAGCTACGTTAGGGGCTTAAATGTGGCCTGCTAGTCTTTCATTAAAATAAACAGTCCCCTGTATCTTTTCCTGCTTTACTGTCTAATAAAAATGCTTCAAATCTTAAAAAATAAAATAAATTATAAACTTATTTTGAGGCTGTACTTTCCACAGCAGGCTGTGCCCACTGATATGCTGCGCCTGCTATCAGAACACTCACAGGATTTCAGAAAAAAACGATTTAAAGTCGTTATTGAACAGTATTTATTTGTTTTTGGGGGGCTTAGAGGTTCTAAAGGGAGGTTCAATAGTGTTTTTCTACCTGCGTCACATGCCACTGCGTGCACATCCATTGCCATGGTGATAGTGACTGATGTTGGATTAAATGATCTTTGTTGTGCTCACCACACACTAATACACTGATTCCTTACCTTTTCCAATGTTTTGAGGAATTTGAATTGCTGTTTGAATAAGCAGGGATTCAAGTTTCTGTATGTCTGCATGTCCTAATGTTGAGGTATGAACAGTTCTTCGTTGTTAGATCTGTTGTCTTTACTAAAATGTTTGACAAGATTTGACTGTTTGTTATTAATTGCTTGAACCAAAGCAGACCTATTCACTTTTCTTCTTCTCTTTCATTAACTGTAGTGCAAGCCAAATTAATGCCAACTGTATGATACTCAAATTTTGTTTCAAAATGTTTTCTTCAGCAAAGTCAGATGAAATTGTGGATACCATTTTTAAGTCTCTGTGTTCAGGTTTCCAAAGCAAATGCAAACTAGCATTCAAGCTGTATTTTTTATTCACTTACTTTAACAGAGAATTTTACTTATACATAGGCCTTTTTTACAGCTGTGCCCTGTGTCACATCAACAATTCCATTACTATTGGAAATACAAAACATGCATGTTATAAAAATAACAATTATCAATAGGAAGGTCATTGATCAGGTATTAAAGATGTCTTAAATGTATAACAAGCTTAAAGTTTGGCACCTGTCAAGCTTCAAGTTTTTCTGGATGCAATTCCATGAGATTGGGCTGTAGAATTCAATAGTAGTTTTACACTACACTTTATAGACTTGTGTTATCTCTATGACTAGCCAGTCTTAAGGGAAGATTGTTATGTATTTTCTGCAAGGCGGCCTTATAAAAAAATATTAACCAATGTCAATCCCTTCTAGTGATCAAGCTTTGTTATAAAAAACATAAACAGAGACAAAAACACAAGGCTGCATAATAGACTGCAGGCATGTTTTAGTCGAGACAGCGAGGCATGCATATACAGCACATTGGTTTCTGTAGACTTCCAGTCAATGGCATAACGCTAGTTAGCCAATATGTGCAATGCTACAATTTGAACAAATGCTACTTGTCAACTTTCTGAACTCTACATGAAAATGGTATCCACAATGAATGTTATTCATCTGGCTCTTAGAACGATTTAATTTCCAAAATCCTGAACTATTCCTTTAATAGTTTGTTCCAGTAAATTAAGAATTTGTGTTCCAATTGATGTTCCATTCAAAACTTCATGACATATTTTGTGAAGGATTCTAGCACTCAATTCAATTCTAGCCAAGTTTATTGGCCCAGACATTTATGCTAACATCTGTTTTAGATAGTTATGCGGGAACGTCTGCTACATTATTCATTGATGGCTCACCTTGGGCTCATGATAGGCAGAATGCATTGCCGGGAAAATTTACTGAGTTCATTCCTTCCCCTCCTGCAATCTTGTGTCGCACAGTTAAATTGGACGGGGAGGAGAAAAACAGGTCCGCTCCTGAATGTAGATTAGTCTGCCATGAATAAATAAAAGGGTCTTTTGTAAAAAGGGCTCTTTCTGTCATATCAGGTTGCATATAAATGCTGCCCTCCCACTCCTGATGCTCTTAATGCTTTGTTAAACAAAAATGTCATTTCTAATGATGAATTCTGACACACTCGCACACAGTGTCACGGTCCTTGGTCACGTGTTTCTGGATAAGTTCTATATTCGATGGCTGTTTGCAGTGATGATGACAGGTCTTGGTCAGGTTAGCAGTATGCTGAGACCTGTTGGTCTGTTTGTGTGTCTGTGTGTTCTCAGCATTACCTATGTCCCTGCCGAGTATTTGGAAGAATACAAGACTGTCCTGGAGAAGCCAAAAGATGGCGCCTTCACTGATGCACCTCTGGCGCTAAAGTAAATTTGATGAAATGTTATTGAAGTAATACTGCAACTTTAGTGTACTATAACTCGTAGCATAACTCAGTGTCTCTTTATCCTGGTCCTCGGGACCCAGAGGGGTGCACGTTTTTGTTTTTGCCCAGGCACTTTCACACCTGATTCAAACTGAAGGCCTGATGGTAGGTTGATTAGGTCAATCAAGTGTGTAGGCGGTAGGGCAACATTTGAATCAGGTGTGTGAGTGCCTGGGCAAAAACTAAAATGTGTACCCGTTTTAGGGCCCAGGACCAAGATTAAGAAGCTACATATATAGAGGCCTGGTATTTGCATAGCAATGAAAAAAAATACTATATTCGCTTACTAAATCATTTACTATATTCACATACTTCGCTTTTCAGCTTTAGAATGACTTTCTCTGCTGCGTTTTCTCAAACGCCAGACAATATTAAAAATTGAGTCAGTATGCAAACAAACTATTAAGACATGCTTTTTTTTTTTTACCATTGCTGCCGTTTTCATTAGTTTGTCTTTTTGCAGAAGAGAAATCCCCGAGCTCCCCGAGCGGGAGGATGGCGAGGGAGAGGAGAGTGAGTTACAGAATGCCATCTTCAGTAACTGGAACCAGCCCAGAAAGTGAGTAGGATATTGCACTCTTGGTCTATTCTAGAACATAGTGTTTGAAGGAGGTGCACTGACCTTAGAGCCTGTCTAGTCACCTGGCTGACACTACCTATAAGTTACGCCAGTTTGGTACTGAGCAAAAGCCTGCCCCATCTGTGTCATACCTTGGGATAGTAATATTGTTCAAAACTGATATTCACACATCAGAATCTGTCCCCAATGGGTGCTGATTCTAATAAGTAACTGATTTCAATGAGGGAACGCAGGTGTGTGGCACTCTGTGTCCAATCAATGACAATCAAGAGGAAATCAAACAGCATGGCCCTCCAGAACAAGGAGTAATTATAGCTGGGGCTAACTCAATGGTCTGTCACGGTTTAAAAATATAGCCAGTTTGCCTAACTGACAATTCTCTAATCTAATTGACGGAGAATCACATCGGGTCTACCTAATTTACCGAAACGCCACGCCACCCGCTTTTCAAATATATTTGACAGTGTATGTCACCTCTCACAGGGTGGAGCTCAAAAGAGAACCGGGCAAGTCCCTTGGCATCAGCATCGTGGGGGGCAGAGGGATGGGCAGTCGGCTTAGCAATGGCGAGGTGATGCGAGGCATCTTCATCAAACACATCCTGGAGGACAGCCCCGCTGGCCACAACGGTACCCTGAAGACCGGGGACAGGATTGTCGAGGTACACAAATCAGTATTAGTCCAAGGTTTCGAGCTGAAGTGGTAATTGCTCATTAATTACTAATGAATTACATTTTAATTGGAAAATACCAGGTGGACGGTGTGGACCTGAGGGATGCCAGTCACGAGCAGGCTGTGGAGGCCATTCGCAGGGCAGGAAACCCAGTAGTGTTCCTGGTCCAGAGTATTGTCCACAGGCCCAGGGTAAATCCTCTAACTCCCTGTGTTAGCTTGCTTGTTTCTTGTGTTAGCATGCTCGATAGGGGATTCTAGCTCCCTTTGTTAGCATGCTAGCTGTGTTGCTAATGTCACAATACTTTATTTTCTAATGTCTCATCATGTTTATCTCATTTAAGTTAAAATCAACTTTAAAAAGTTATTTAAACATCCTGTACCCAACAAATTATGTAGCTTATATTGGTGACAAAGCTTCAAAAGCATATGACGCTTTGAAACACCAGAGACTGTGTTTGCAATGGATTTGAGGTAGGATAAAAGGTTTTCCTCACATTCAATTCGTTGACAGCCTCGTCAGGATCCATTTAGCGAAAGGTTCAACAGACAACTTAGAACTTCAAAACGTTTGACTGTTTTTGCTGCATCATCTTCACTGGTTTTAAAGCGCCCTTGGACATCAAAAGCATGAGTTGCCAATATCCTACTGAAGTTGTTGCCAGCGTTGTCTACATATCTCGACAAACAACTCACAATCATTAATTCTTTATGCAAGTCACTGAGATTTCCTGACCATGTTCCTAACATTCCACCAACCTTCCATCAACTTTCCACTAACCATCCCAGCATGCACCTCTTCCCCAGCCCCAGTCCCGCTATAGCCCCGCTTCATCACCAGTTGTAGAGAAGTACCGCGCCACTTTAAAATGCTTGCCTCATCATGTGTGCCAGGTAATCTCACATTCTCTCCGTTTCTCTCTTATCACTTTCTTGTCTCTCTCATTCTCTTTATCTCTCTGTGCCCGTCAACAAAGCCTGCGTTGCTCATAGGCTAATGTATTTGCATGCAATTGAAACATGAAAAATAAGGATTGGCGTGCATCCAGGGGGAAAATAAGGCCAAATATGTTATGCTGCAAAGGTTAACTGCTATGGGCAGGTCTGTGTGCTGTTGATCTGTTAAATGGGGCTACTGAGGCCCACCTACAGATCCTAATGATTCTTTCTAGCAGTTTCTACTTTAAGCATGTCTAACTGGTGAATAATCCCAAAACAGCCTTGAGAATCATTGGATACCTTTTTTAGGAGGCTCTGCTTCGATTGTCATTCAAACTACCTCTAGGAGATTCATTACCAGTCCGTATTTTATGTCTCTCTCTCTCTCTCTCTCTCTCTCTCTCTCTGTATATATATATATATATATATATATATATATATATATATATATATATATATATATATATATATATATATATATATATATATATATATATATATATATATATATATATATATATATATATATATATTTATTTATTTGTGTGTATATGCACATATACAGCTCTGGAAAAAATTAAGAGACCACTGCACAATTATCAATTTCTCTGGTTTTACTATTCATAGATATGTGTTTGAGTAAAATCCCATTTTTGTTTTGTTCTATGAACTGCTGACAACATTACTAAAACAATAAAAAAAATATTGTAATTTAGAGTATTTGTACAAAATAACAACTGGTCAGAATAACAAAAAAACATTGTTTGCAGACCTCAAATAATGCAGAGAAAACCAATTCCTATACATTTTTTAAAAACAAAATACTTTTAACTGTCCACCAGTCTGTCACATTGCTGTTGGGTGACTTCATGCCACTCCTGGCACAAAAAAATCAAGTAGCTCGGCTTTGTTTGATGGCTTGTGACCATCCATCTTCCTCTTGATCATATTCCAGAGGTTTTCAACAGGGTTCAGGTCTGGAGATTGGGCTGGCCATGACAGGGTCTTGATCTGGTGGTCCTCCATTCACACCTTGATTGACCTGGCTGTGTGGCATGGAGCATTGTCCTGCTGGAAAATAACAATTCTCAGAGTTGGGGAACATTGTCAGAGCAGAAGGAAGCAGGTGTTCTCCCAGGATAACCTTGTACTTGGCTTGATTCATGCGTCCTTCACAAAGACAAGTCTGCCTGATTCCAGCCTTGCTGGAGCATCCCCAGATCATCACCGATCCTCTACCAGATTGTGCAGTGGGTACGAGAGACTGTGGATTTTAACAGTAACATTTTTAACAGTAATTTTCGCCCTCTGTCAGTCTGTAGCTTTGTTGTCTCCAATGTATGTTGCTTGACTTGGTTTTCATGAACCACCGTCTTTGACATTTTCAGGATAGAATCAACCTGACACTCACTGTTTCCCTATGCCAATAAAGCCAGAAATGAACACTTCTTTTCCTCACTCAAAGCTTTTCTTTTCAAATCTTTTGTCATGGTGAATAATTATATTTTTATTCAAATGACCTTCGAGGTACTACAGAGGATAGTGATGACCACAGCAGTGGTTTTTATACTTTTCCTTGTTAAATTAGGTTTGGTTCAGGTAATCATCTTATCAGTACCTCATTAAGTAAAATGAGGTGTGTCTGTGTTGGAGTGGTTTCTTCATTTTTTCCAGAACTGTAATTTAAATAACTCCAGCTGTGTACTTTTAGTCTTTAGAGCAATTTCCTTCTTTCATAGACAGCCTCTGATTCAGTTTTTGTTAGGATGCCTCCCATGTACTTCTGTATCCTTTGCTGGCTGTTGACACCCTCTGTGTTGCGTTTAGAAGGCGCCCCTACCCTTTCTGCTGCAGCTGAACACCTTACCTGGGTCCAACCTACCACCCACTAATCATACCTTTTCCTGCTTATTATCTCCTGCTCCTCCACCTCAGGTTAGACTGGCTCTAAACTACTGAGTGTGTGTGTGTGTGCGTGCACGTGTCTGTGTATACAAGCCTGTACTGATTCTTAGTCCAGTGCCATATCTTTCATAATGTAAACTAGGCTTGCGTTTTCCTTCTTTCAGGGGTGTCAATATAATATACTAAAACTGTGAAGAAAATATTTTCTATTTGGCCCAGTTTTCCAGACAGATTAATTATACGAATGAACTAAAAAGCATGCTCAATGGAATATCTCCATTGAAAGTGCTTTTGAACCCAGGAATAGATTGTCTGCCTGGGATTCCGGCTCATAAGCCCTGGTGCACTGAATAAGAAACCGGAAGACCTAAAATAATACCATAGTCAAGATGTTCCACTCCCCAAAACCTCAGGGTTCACTGTTCATTGACCTGGAGGTTTCTGGCTGGCAGGTAGAGAATATTAAGTCGGCTTCAGGGTGAGAAAGCCTGGGTGGAATATTGATATGGGGCTGAATACCTCCCTGGCCATGTACTTATTTTAGTTCTCCTACTGTGTATATCTACTTTTTCTGATGAGGAGAAATTCATACTTAGGTGGAGCAAAGCAAATAAAACAACCCACGAAGTAATTTCACTCTGGCTCTATCTCTTCTGTTAGATTCCAGCAACTAAGCTTAATAAATTCACTATACAATGCTTTCGCTTTATTCATGTTCTTTGTGTATTTTAAGCGCTGAAATACGGCGTTATGCCGCACTGTTAAAAGTTCAGGTGTTACTTGAATGGACTTTTCTGCCAATGCCTGGCGATGTGTTTCTCACGTCTCCACCCCTCTTATACACAACAGTCCTCAACCACGGACACCAACGAGGAGAGAGCTGCCGCCGTGACGCGGTGTGGAAGCGACAAGGTCGGTGTCTCTATGCAACCTTCAGATACATAGTGAAATGCATGTCTGACAGTTGTGCAAACCTGAGGTGAACTCGACTTACCAGGGGCAAAAACCAAACCAACCAGCGCTCAAGTCCAGTGTGTCTGCGCCCCCGTCTTGTAGCCTTGGACGGCGTTACTCGCATGACGTTCCTTCGCAGAGTAGTCTCAAACCGAATTCTTGCAGGGATTTACATCATGTTGCATCATGCTGTTTTGCGCCTGTCAAGTTCACGTCCTGCCATGAAAAGCGTGTATGTGCTACACGCCCGTTCCCTTCAGGAATCAAGTTTGACACACCAGGAGGAAATTAGATCAGACGTGATTATGATTTTTTTCTGTAGACCCGGCACTTCGCTCACTTTCCGTCACAGCGGCGGAGTGTCTGCCCTTTACAACGACGCTGTCCTAGTCAGTACTTTGGTGACCATCTTGCTGAATGCCACTGACTTTTCTCTGTTCTCTATAGGATGTTCAGAGTCACAGTAGACTTTTCCTACGCCTCTCCCCAACTAACCCTTTCACCCCTACTCCGTTTAAGGTTTGTGGGTCTTGTGTTGTTGTGATTTTCACCTTCTATTTCCATGTATTCCAGTACGGTTGTGTTAGAGGATATATGTGGAAACACATATATTCCACAAGCCTTACTTATATACATGCTGTCCTAACACCTTTCCACTAAATCTTAATCGTTGTCATTTTACCCCCTTTTTTTCTAACAAATAGCACCAATACAAATGGAAATTTACCATTTTTATCTTTCCTATGAGATGTTTTGGTTCAGAATGCAAATGCATTGAAATGTGTTTAAAATATCCAAGGCAAAAATAATTTGTTTTTTGCTCTGGATTTTGCTGTGCTTGCTTCAGAAGGTGAGTGTCCATTTGAATGATTTATCAGATGGACAATTTTTGTTATTAAACAAATTCTTGAATATTTAAGTAATCTGGAAGTATTCATGACTTGAGTCAATTGACAAAAAAACATAATCTCCTAATACTAGAATACCATTTGAGTGTCCTATTGAACTGAACAAGTGTTCTCTAACATGAGTGCCTAAGATGTGCTTTACAGGTTAACAATGCAGCTTTATATTGCAGACAGCTATTCTGGGTACTTTGAAACTATACAATTGTTAGCTCCATTTTTGCCACACGATAAATAATCTTTTTAACATAATACTTCTGTGATCTGGCAGCCACCAAAATTAGAAGCAAGAAAGTCATCCTCCCCCACTCCTCACCTGTCTCTTCCTGTGGTTCCCCTCGTTGGAGAGACCGACACGGATACCCTGACAGAGATTCCTGACAGACCGGCCCAGGCAGAAGAGGAGGATGAATTTGGCTACGGCTGGAGTGAGTGTAACCACAAAAAATAGACCATGGAGAAAACTGACCTTTTGAAGCTCCTTCCTCATTCATGGACTAAAGTTGTCTGATCATGTTTTCTGGATTTTCCCATTGTAATTAGTGGTCATTTTACAGTGGATCATGTCTAGAAACCCAGCCCTGGAACCCAATTTTGCGGAGAAGTGAATATATTTGATAGGAGAAATTCTAAAGAGCGCAACGTACAGTAGTACATTGCCTAGTATGTTCTGTTTTGATTCGCGATGATTCCAACAGAAATGTTACTTATATCCTGTTTTATGACTTTAACATCCCAAACATAGAAAGTTACTTAGCAACAGCAATACAACACATGGCTCTATTCATGTGAATTATAAGTCCACAACACATACCAGTTCTAGTCGAACCTTCCACTGTATGAACACCAATCAGGACATTTTTAACTGATTTCTTCTGGTGGTACAGAGTACAAATAAATGAACACCATTCAATTAGTAGGTGTGTCCAGACTTTTGACTTGTACGGTACTGTATGTATGTAAAACTCATTTCCGTCTATCCATTGTCTACAGATAAGATTATGCAGCGCTACGGCAACCTCCCGGGGCTTCTGCACATGATTGAGCTGGAGAAGGGAAAGACTGGCCTGGGCCTTAGCCTGGCTGGCAACCGTGACCGCTCTCGGATGAGCGTGTTTGTGGTCGGGATCGACCCAAGCGGAGCCGCCGGCAGAGATGGACGTATTGTGGTCGGGGATGAACTGTTAGAGGTGAGGGACTTGGAATAGTCATTTAGTGGCCACTGATGGAGGTATTGTGGATGGGGATGAACTGTTGGAGGTGAGGGACTTGGAATAGTCATTTAGTGGCCACTGATGGAGGTATTGTGGATGGGGATGAACTGTTGGAGGTGAGGGACTTGAAATAGTCATTTAGTGGCCACTGATGGAGGTATTGTGGTTGGGGATGAACTGTTGGAGGTGAGGGACTTGGAATAGTCATTTAGTGGCCACTGATGGAGGTATTGTGGATGGGGATGAACTGTTGGAGGTGAGGGACTTGGAATAGTCATTTAGTGGCCACTGATGGAGGTATTGTGGACGGGGATGAACTGTTGGAGGTGAGGGACTTGGAATAGTCATTTAGTGGCCACTGATGGA